>PVHY01004759.1:0-46652 GCA_004024945.1 Uropsilus gracilis | reverse complement strand
GAGAGTAACTTTGACTCAGTGGCAACTAGCCTGTCCCAGCAGGTGTGGGATGGCTGCCTCAAGGGACTAAGAGATGTTTTGCTAACTTAGACTCTTGTCCAAAAGCTGCTTCCTTCCTGTGGGAAGTTTTTAAGATCACAGAGAAGCTTCATAAGTATCCCGAGTCCCTGTTTTCTGTATCTGAGTTGCTTTTATTGAAGTGGCCAGAAAGAATTTTACACCAAGGAGAAAATTTTGAGATGAAAGGGTAGAAACTGTTCATCTCTGGGAAAAAAGGAAGAATCCAAGTTCATGTGGTCATGTTCTTCCAACATACTTGCCAAGACAGGTATGCGAGTGGCACAGTCCACTGATTTAGAGGTGAAAGTCTGGCCTCAGAGCTGTATCACTAACCAAAGGAAGGCACTCTTGGGAACAGTTAGTCCCATTAACTTATTTTACACATGAGGAAACTAAGACCCAGAGCCAAACAACATAACCAAGACTAGAACCTAGGTCTCTAAAACTGCCAGTGTGTTTATTCTGCTACATTAATGAATTTCCCTAGAAAAATGCCAGCTTACATGAAGCATCTATGAATTTAAGGACATTATAGAACTATCGATTCCACAGTGGAACTCTAGAACTTGGTAGGATCAGTACAATTGAACATTCTTAATGAATGGAGAGGATCTCACAGAATCCCTGAAAGAGGACAATGAATGTAGTGAGCAGCAGTATGTGTGAATCTTTTTTTAATGGGTTATTTCACGAGTACCATGAAGTCCACAAGACTGGGATAAAGATAATGACTCAACAGTCTGAATGTTTATAATATTTTTATGTTGGAGATAGCACTTGATTAGAATTTTGGAAAAAAGTGGGTTGCAAGTGTAATTTGTCCTAAGTATCAAGTCTTTCTGCAACAGAAGTTTCCTATAAGGAAGTCATGCCATATAAAGTTAGGTTGCAGAGGTTTGTATCTCTCTATAAACAAATTTATAGGTCTGACCAATTAAGTAGGCATAGTAGTTTAACCTAACTTAACTTCTACAAAGATTTTGAGCTCATCTTTCACATACTGCTCGTTAACTGGAAAACAAATTCTAGGCGAACAGTAAACCATAGGATTAAGGTGATCATTGTCTGTCAATGTAGACTTAATAAGCATTAATTTATGGGAACAGGAAAGGAGAGGGGTCAATAAACTATATAGCCTGAGGGTCAAATCTGGTCCATCACTTATTTTTGTAAATAAAATTTTACTGGAACATTGCCATAACCCTGTTTATGTACTGTCTATAGCTTCTGCTTTTGTGCTGCAATGGCAGAGTTGAGTGGTTATAGCAGAGACTATAATGTCAGTAACCTAAAATATTTACCATCTTGTCCTTTCCAAATAAGTTGGCCAACTTTTGCAATGGAGTGTGATGATTAATTTAGATTGCAGGTCAGTATACATCAGAGGGCTTACTTACTTACTGTCCCAGTAAAGTGGTTGGTGTTTTGCAAGAGTGGTCCCAGCAAATGAATGAAACTCAATAAATATAAGGATAGAATATTAAAGCTAAGAGAAAAAAGTAATTGTGTGAATGATTATCAAAAGGAATGATTTTTATATAAGTGAGATGAATAATGATGGAGCAGTTATTGAAACTGGCCAGCTGGCTATGGGTCTGTTCTGTAACACAAAGCAGCCCTGTTGATAAAAGGGAGAATTGTCAAATTATAGCAACTATAATACCACTAGTTAGCAATTTTGAGAGTTTACTCTTAACCTTGTATATTTGGAGTGCTCTCACAAGAGTTAACTCAATTCATCTTGATAAAAACATGATTATTAGGAAGAAGAGACTGAGGCTGGATGAAATTGCCAGGGTTCTCATAGCAATGAAGTGATAGATACAATGTTTGAACTTCAATACCACGATTCCAGAAGTCATGCTCTAACTGGTACCAATTTTGCAGCTCTATCACAAATCCTGTTTACCAAGCAGGTGTGAGCTTATGAGAAGGATAAGAAGCATGTAATATAAACAGGGAAGCAAGTCGATCAACTTATGAATGCAACACCAAAGTCTCCAAGGATGGACTAATTTAAAATCAGACCAATGTTTACTAATTGTTTATTTTCAGATGACTACAAATTAGGAGCTGATAATTTCATTCCACAGAACTCTGGTTAACAAGCAAAAACTGTAGGGCAACATATCTATTTTTAGCAATTAATCCAACTTGCTAAACTTTTAAAAACAAGAGCACTTGATATTTGGAATTTTAGGGATTGGTGGATGGAAAGAGGAAATATAGTTAGTTAAGAACATTCTCAACGTATTTAATGATTACCCTGATAAAAAGATATGTACCCCACTCTGTTTTTTGAAAACCTTTAAGGCAACAGGGACCACTAACTGTGGAAACATTCCTTTGCTATGTCTACTGCTATTCTCCCAAGAACAAAAAGGCACAGGACTCACCTGCTAACTAGTCCAGGTGAGGAAGACTAGGAGAAGCTGTCTCTGTCTGTCTCTGTCTTGGGTGGGGTTTCCTGGTGGCAGCTCCGAGATGGAGATTTGTGTGGAGATTTATTGGGAAGTGCTATTGAGCTGGACATCTGTGAGAGAGTGAGAGAAGAGAAGTTCAAGTAAGCATTTGCAACTGAGTTTTCAGTCTCTCTCACCAAATCAGGAGTATGCTGAGATGAGCTTGGAGAGCAGTTCTGAATCAAGGCAAGGAGGTTGAACCCAGGCAATCCCATATTGCTCAGAAATTAGACACAAAAAAATCACAGGGAGGGCCAGGCCATGACTTTGGGCAAGCTGGTCCCTTTTGACTAAGAACAATTCCTAAGGCAAGGCTCTGGATTCTATTCTAGGCAGTTAGCTCTCCTCGATTGGAGAAGAGCTGAAAGGCACATCACAGTATCCACTACAGTCCCTCACTCATTTTCTTTTCCCCATATGAAGTATAGATTGAAAATTCATGGGAAACATCAATACAGAATGTGGTGACTCACATCATCAATACTTTCTCCAAAAATCCAGAGAGATAAAAGTACATAAATACGATAACATTCCCCTTAACCCCCAAGGAAGAGTGCAGTAAATATTTTAAAGGTTCATGGATAAAGCAAAACAGATTATGGAACAGGAAATAAAATATTGAACTCAGCTATAAAGAGTAATAAACAGAGAAAATTAGTCAGAAATTTGTAAACAACCCTTGATTATCCCACAAAAATGGGGTAAAATTAACCAAAATTAACTTGCATATTTAGGACTAGTCATTTTGTTTCTTATGCTGTTGAATTTTATATACATGAGCTCAGTTAACTCTCACAGCAAAATTTCAAGTTAAATACCATTCATGTAATTTCTATATGAAGAACTGAGATTTGAGTTTTTGAGTAATTTTCCCAGGTAATGTTTGGATTTCTGGAAAACATGCATAGGATTTTTATATTAACCTAGCAAAAGATTGCTTTGAGTTCTAGAAGGACAAAGAAGCATCCAGAAAGCCAGGCACGGTGGCTCTTGCCTGTAAGCTTCTGCCTGTGAAGCGGCAGGGGCTAGAGATTGTGGTTTGAGTCCCACTTGGGGCACACAGCAAGACCTAGTCCCAAAAAACTAGCTGGGCGTGGTGGCGCATGCCTGTAATCCCAGCCACCTGGGAAGCTGAGGCTGGGGATTGCTTGAGTCTGTGGTACCACGGGCAAGGGGAGCCTGCGGTTTCATGGGCAAAAAAATAGTGAAACCCAGTCTCAAAAACAAAAACAAACAAACAAAACACACCACATCCAGAGGTTGAGAAAACAATACTACATACTTAAGATACTTATTGACCATTTATGCTTTCACTGGGTCAAAATAGACATTTTACTTCATCAGTGTACTGATTTTAAAAACCATTTTCAATCCATATGTTAATTCTGGCAAAAAAACTAAGGTCAAATGTGGTAAAATGGCCCAAAGTGTCTAAGATAAGTCACATTAGGCAATGACCTTTCAAATGAAATTCTTCTGTATAGAGTTATTCTCTCAGGATTGTTGCAATGTAAATGAGTTGATTTATGGGGCCGCCAACATAAGTTTAGAACCATTTCATTGACCAATAATTGCACATGCTATAAATTGATAAGTAGGAAGGTAACCAAATCTGAGCTAATTCCACGATCCTCAAAAAAAAGTAACTTCATTTGAAGTTTTTTGTTCTGAGTTTGAAGTTCTGAGTTCCATTTTTATCTTGGTCACACACACATACAATCATGACAGAAAGGTCATTACATCTGGAGAAGTAATGGGTTGCTGTTCAGTTCTCTAGTTTATTATTGGGATGAACATTGGAAGCTACGAACTTTTGTAAGTTTTAGTTTTACTATCTGGTAATATTGACTTTGCTTTCATCGTAGGTTGCAGTAAGCCCAAATGGCATAAGGTAGTCAAAAATTTATATTGCTTGAAGGTATTACACAAATATAAAAAATAGGTATTGTTAAGGCATCTACCACCCAATGGAATGTATAATTTTTCTTCATGCTAACTGATATCCTAAAAAAAAATTATATACACTTTTAATTAGTAATTAACTCCAACCCCTGGTAAGTTTCATATAAACCTGTCATATTGCCTGTGTCCATAAATAAAACATTTTTGGAGAAGGATTCACTTACTCATGTGCAAACTATTCTTTATATTGTAACTGTGAGGGTACTTTCTCATGAACAGCAGTCTGGTGACACAGGGTCAGGTGACATGGAGGTTCAGGAGCTATGAAGAAGGGCATCAATTTTTACTGAAGATTTTCTTGTATGACTTAACCAAAGATTTTTATTTTTATCCAATGTACTAAATGGAAAACTTTTTAGAAAACATCTGTAAATATATTTTTTTCTCCCCAGACTGTTTTAATGAGAATCAATGAGTCAATGAATCTCTTGCTGTCTTTTATCAATGTAAATTCTTTCCCACTAGGTTGCTTTTCCCCATCCTTCTTCCTATAAACCTTCCATGTTGCTCCTTTACCCCGTTCCTGCCTGTTGGTGATGCCACTCTCTTCCTAGTCAGCACCATGATTTAGGGTCCTTTGCTTGAAGAAGAAATACCTATTTCCATCACCTATTTTTTCGACAAGGAATTCTCATCCAACATATCTAGAGGAGAAAGTTTTTCTTTCCATTCCATTTGTGGCAGATAATTTCTTGGTGAGGGAGCCACCTGTACATTGGGTGGGATTCAGAAACAGTGTGTCTCTTGGTTTCTGCTTCTTCTTCCCTCCTTAGTACCTCATTTTAGTTCCCAGAAGAGAACAGATTTCCACTGTTATTACCTGAAAACTTGGAATACATTTAATTGTTGTTAGAAATTAGCCAACATGGATGATATTGGCCAATGGAAAATGCCAAGGTTGCATATACCCTATGGAACACGACACACATATATGTTGAGAATTGTTTATATATGAAAAACTGGAATCTCATCCCATCTTCTTTTTCCTCTGAGAACTTTGACCAGTAATATTTACCTCTGCTTACATTCCCATTTGTGTAATAGTACTTGCCTATTAGAGCAACCACACAAGGAAGAACTGGCCATGTTATATGCTTTCTCTTCTTACCCAGACTCTTTTCTCTCCTTCTCAGATAGTAAATCAAGATCAAAATGGGAGGGAATTTATATCAACTTTAATTCTTTTAAGTAAACAATTTGCAAATGTCCATGCTTTATTTCTAGTAATAGACTGCTTTTCATAAGCTTCATAATCAGTCATAATTTACCCAATTGCTATGACATTATCATTGAGAAGATAGGGGAACGAATGCAAAATTATAATGTTTTCTTGAATTTCCCTTTTCTCTTACTCATAGTCAAGTTTTCTATGGAACAGAGAGCAATTACAAACTTCCCAGTGACTGCATGGATTGCAGCCATCTATATTTCTCTGCAAAAGATATATGGAATAAAAGTGTGCATTGTGCAGGCCATTCTGTGAGCCAGATATAGCAAAGCAAGGCAGGTAACGATGTGGCCTCAGGCCAAACATGGCTAAAGTCATTCCTCCCTGATGAGAGTAACGGCTCTTTTGCCCTGAAGGCCCTCAGTTCCACAGGGCTCTGGGCTGTCATCCTCTTCTCCACAGAGCAAGTGAGGTCATTAAAAGAAATGCTGATACCATGCTAGGGCCATGATCTTCCCTGCCACCAGGTTGCAGTTGACACCTGGATGACATTTCTTTGGTGCCAAATCCAGGCAGTGCATTGTTCTACCTGTCCCCATATCTGTTGAAAATCAGCTCTTGGAAAGGATTTAATTGGTTCTACCTCAATTCAGAATAGACTGAGAGGCAAGGATAAAGTTGCCACACAGAGCAATTCTGGATCCCAGATAATTCTGTAAGAAACCTGTCAGCAAGGCTCTATGACTAACGTTAGTTAAATCTTAATGTAATGTGCATATAAGACATATTGATGTGAGTCACATATATATGTTTGTAAGCTTGTGTATATGGAATAAATACTTTGCTAGTAGTGAGAAAATGGTCACATTTGGTCACTATGAATCTCATTTCCATCGTGCTTTAGGCATACACTATTATGCTAGTGCATGGATGTTTTTCCTTCCAGGCTACTATGAAATATATTTGTCCTCTATCCTCCTTACTACTCACAGCATAGAATATAACTCATTGGACTATTGTAGTATGTTGATTCTTTTTTCCTTCACAGAATTTCTGTTAGAAATTCACACAGAGAATAGAACAAAAGCAGGGAGGAAGAGGCCTCATGTTTGCCACATAATGCTGCATTGGGGAAGTTCTTTCCTAATATGGGTCTAGGTTTCCATCAATTAGCAGGGGGCAATTGCTAAGTCAGTAACACTGTCACCATTATTATTACCATTTCTCTTCTGTGACTGCACAATAACAGTTGCCACCACTCACAAATCCACCGCTCATCCATCATCATTAACATCATCACAACCATCATCATCATCACCATCAAAACTGCTATGATATCACCAACCACTAGTATAACTATCATTATGGTTGCTACCATCACAACTATCATCCTTACCATTACCACTATCACCCCCACTCCCAACCCTGTGGCCCCATGACCATAATTATCACTATCCTCAACCCCCCATTCACACCATCACTACTTCCACCATTGCAATTAGTATCACCTCATTATCTACTACAACTACCCTTATTTTTGTGCTCCCACCTCATAATAATCACTGTCCCCACACTCTACCCCACCATCACCACTACTCCAGCTGGAGCAATCTCCAAGATCATCTGGAACTAATTTGTTTAAAGGCAGTTTTCTCTTGGAGTAAGTGAGTATAATAATCTCTTTCATATCTCAAGAAACAAAGATACATGCAGGTAAAGTTGGCTCATAAAAACTTATTATAAGAATACACAGATAAATGAAATGTTTTCTGAGCACCACGTCAAAATTTATTTATTTGACTATGGTTCATCTAATACAGAATAAGTGATGTTTTACGATCCAAGAGTAATTCTAGTATCTATCTACTTAAAATCAGTTCTTTGTTCAGACTACCTTTTGACTTCATTCCAATGGCTCTGTTTTTGCTTGTCACTGTTTATATTTCTCCTTTTACTTTGAACTGAATTCTCCCTTCTCTTCTCTCTTTCCCATCATTTGGCTTTTGCTTATTCAAGTTTTCTGTGATTCCAAGCCATCAGCCTGTGGTCTCTTATATATGTTTCTACTTCCCTGTTCACTGTGTAGTTGTGTGTTCTCTTCCAGTTCTTTAGGAGAGATGAAGTTCTTACTGATTCATTCACAGTATGAAGTGCCACTGTTGGCAGATTTTTTCAGCTTGGACCATTTTGCCAACACTGCCCAACCTGCAAGTGACTGATTTGGGAACATGCACCAACAGTGTGATGGAGACATTGGTACAAAGCCTGGGTTTTATGAGCAAGGAACCACTTTTGTCTATTTGATTCAGAATGTAGCTATGAGTATACTTCTAGAGAAACTATCATTTTAGATTTCCTGAGTGTATCTCATGGTTTCCAGGTTTAACAAATAAAAATTCAAGTTGCCCAGTTAAATTTGAATTACAAATAAGTAATAAATAATTTCTTTATCTGAATTGCTTCAGAGGGCCAGTGCAAATCAGTCACAGTGTCACCAGTACTACCATTCCAGATAAAACCCCAAATCCATTCTCAAGTCACACTCTGCATGTATGAAGTGTGGATGCTTCTTTCCTTATACTCCAAGATCTTAAAGTTAGGCATTGTCTTAACCTACTCAGTGCCTCAAAATTTGATCACAGCTGCAGTAATTGTTCATAAATGTGGTTGTTCACACGAAGAGGTGCATTCAAGTCTTCTGGAACAGAAGAGCCCACCCCAGCTAAAAGATAAGCAATGAACAAGTTACATAATCTTCACTTTGCTTGCTGTACAAATCGCCTCAGCCGAGAGTCATCTAGGGATACAGTTCATATGGGTGGAATTGGGGTAGGTTCAGATGTCTCAAGTTTATTACCTTTCCTATATTGTATGAGGAGCACCCCCCAAAATAAGCAAGTATGAGTATGCTCCTATGTGGCCATTTTCATTTTTCATATGCTTATTTTATTTAAAAGCATACAAAGCCCTATCTTTGGTTTGATGCTAAGTAATGCTTCCTCAAACAAACAAACAAACAAACAAAACATGAACAACTCTTTCAGAAAAATTTTATAATTCCATCTTTACATGAAGGAACATAGGGTCAGGAGATTTCAATAATTCTCCAAGGTTAAATAACTAGTAATGTGAGGATTTGTGACAATTTTAATTCAAATTCATGACCTTTCTTTTTATCACAAAAAGGGCACTGCAGTTCCTTTACCAACAAGTAATAATTATTCCCATTTATTGGAAAATTACTTTGGTCATAGGCATTATTTAATTTTTGTAAAACTCCTATGGGGTAAAAACAGGACTATTATTTCAATTTTACAAATGTAGATGTGACTAAGAGGGTGAACTCTTTAATCAGTCCTCACCTGTTACTAGCTATGCAACATTTGCTAAGCCACTAGCTACCCAAGCTTCAGTTTAATTGTTTGTAAAAGGTATGAAATAATAATATGTACCTCTTGGAGTTGTTGCAAACATTATCTGAGTAATTTATAAAGTGTAGAAAGTTATTCCTGGCACATAGTAAGCACTTAGCAAATGTTGACTATTTTTATTGTCATGGTTTGAAAAATATACTCAAGTTCCAGAAAGAAGTTTTTTGTTATTTATTTTTATTTTAAGAAGGAAGTTATTTGTCCTGCATTCAAATAAAATTAAGGCTGTATGTCTGAAAAGTTTATGCTCATAACAGCTACACAACTCTTGAAAAAAACCCCATCTGAATCTTCCTCTCTCTCTATGTTTTTCCATTTTCTTTCTTATTAATGTTTTTATTGACTTGTCTTTGGTTAACAAGGCTATATGAGTTTCAGCAGGATAGCACAGTACTTTGATGAATGTATGTGGCACACAGTACCCCTCACCAAAATTCTAGCAACTTTAACCACTGTCAAATTGATGCCCCTAACTATTGCTGCCACTCCCTTCCTGTTCTATTCTGGTAATAAATATTTGAAGCTTAGAATCTAAATATTACCTTTGCTGAGTCTAACACATTTTCTTAGTTTTATTATAATTCACTTTATAGTCTTGCTTTCTGTGCATGGAGGCTCATAATTTCTAAGTGTTATGCATTGTAACTGCCCTTTAAAACCCAACTTTCTTTTCCATGGCTTCTCTAAACCTTCCAACCTTCTCTGAGCCCCAAGTCAAATACGTGTGGATCCTGAGAGTATGTTGAATTCTACTTGTACCTGAAGGGTTGTTTTATATGTCGAATGCATCCGGACAATTAGACTGTACTTTCTTGAAAGATGAAAATATTTCTGCCTCTTTCATGATAATTGATTCAGAGAATAAGTAAAAAGTTGGATTTTAATAAAAAAATATGGGGGACATTTCCTTTTACTTATTCACCCTCTTTTTGGTGACCTAGTGAGTCTTCACTCATTTTTGGTCTATGTAGTTCAGTCAAAGTTGACTTCTTCACTTTTCCAATACTGAAAATGGTAGCATCCCATATATATGCCCCACACCAGGCTTCTCCTGTATTTCATTTCATGACCAACTGTAATTTGCTCAGCTGTATGTATGTGATATGAGTCCAGTACGTCAGTGTCTTCCTGAGAACTTACTGAAGCAATGAGGAGAAAGATGCCCTTTCTTCTCTGAAATGATTATTCCCAAGAACCATGTAAGTCTTCATCAATACTTGAGGAAAAGGCAAGTCTTTCCATCAAAATCAAACTCATTCAGAAAAAGAGCAAGAGAATAAGAACAAGAAAATGGCACTTCTGAGTTCTTGAATATGCCTGAAGTCAGTTATAATAGTTTCTATTGGACTACTACTACTTCTTTTATTTTAGTTGAAGTTTAGTTGAGTAAGAGTTTTATCACTGGAAACAAGAACTAGTTATGGTGAACATGTGAGCATACTGACTTTAATATCTGATTTTAGACTTGGAATTTCAGTGGTAGTTGTTACCCTGTAGGAGTTTGGCATGAGTGGGCAGTAACTCTTCCATTGGGAAACTAAAACTGACCACTGCTTTTGAGAGATCTTTGTAATAAGGAGTTGGAAGACAGTCACATGCCACTTTAAATTAGACTTCCTGGAACAGGTTTTAATCTAATGAGGTCGTTAACACAAGGTGACATCTCAAGGTTGCTACATATCATCACTGAATAAAGGATCATAATTTCCTTCTCCTTTGAGAATTGGGAGTATCTGCTGCAGACAGACCTTGAGGATTTGGGATGTAGGATAGTGATGCAACGGATGTTAATTTTCCATCAAGGCAGCAAAAATATAAAATAAAACTTCATGATATGATTGCCTATTGGTTTCTGTTATGAAACCAATGAAATCTTTCACTGAGATGAAAAGAACATGAATGTGGGACTGCTATGTCTGCATTTAAGTTTTAGAAGCAGAACTCTGCAGAAGAAAACTGCTGATGTTGGCCATTAGTAGACCTAGCTTCTGTCCTCACTAAGTATGAGCACACTTTGTGATTAAAGGGATGCATTTGTGTTGAATAGTCCCTTGGCAATTACCCATTGTGACCAAGGACATGTGTGGTGAGACCGGTGCCTGGAGTTACAACACAGTGCTGTATCTGGACAGCCAGACTCATCAGTGTGCCCCATCCAGCTTGGCTAAACAGCCCAGAGTTTTGACAAAATGCTCAGAGGCACTTGGATGAACTCTGTCATTTTATTCATTTATATAAATCTAGCACTGACT
Organism: Uropsilus gracilis; assembly: GCA_004024945.1. NCBI lineage: Eukaryota > Metazoa > Chordata > Mammalia > Eulipotyphla > Talpidae > Uropsilus > Uropsilus gracilis. The sequence continues at coordinate 35,317 of PVHY01004759.1, read as the reverse complement.
TCTCAAATGCTGTGTGAGCATGACTTTAGTGCATAACTGACAATAATGTAATGTTTTATAAAGCGATCTTTCAAGTAAAAACAATTGGTTGCAGTTCTATGGCCATTTTAATGGGATTGCAGTGGATTTATAAAGAAGAAAAGTGTAGTCTTCTGGCAGCCTTGGAAAAGCCCCATTCAGTTCTCCCTTCGAAAGGAGCAAGAAGCAGGAAACATGGTTGACTGATCTGTTCCAGTTGCTCTTTATTTGGCTCTCATACTGATACCACCATCCCATAGGCTGTTCTCTGCCAGAGAACGGGCAAGACAGTGTTTCTAGAAACAGACCATTCTTTCCTGGCATAGCATTTCACTCATCATAATGTTGGTCAGAACTCTTCATTGGTTTGCTCAAGATGGTGTGAGAAGAATGTTTCCATCATCTGAATTTCTTTTAACCCAGTTCTTCCTTTTCTGTCTTCTTCCACAATGGAAGTCTGCATCATTTTTGTGTGCTTACAAGTACTTTACTTTTCATAGGCATTTTCTCTGATAAACATTCTATGCATTACATCTCATTTTGACATGTACTTCTGGGAGGACTGGTAATATTACCATAAAATAGATAGAAACTTGGGATTTTAGAGGAGGTCCAGGCATCACCTACCTGGCAAGGAGGGAAAAAGATAGTTTCAGTCTAAAGTGGCAGTTGATTGCTAAATATTCTACCTGTATTTATCAAAGAAAAAGTTCCAGGAAGAGAAATGTACTTGTCAATTTGCCTGTTTTAGCTCTATGGGGAGAGCAATGCTTATAAGGATAGTGGAGTTGGCTGGTATTACTAAGCTTCACTGATTATAAAAAGGGATAGTAAGAAAATGTGTATTGCTGAAGTCTAAGCATAGTTTATAGAGAAGTTCTTATCTCATGGAAGGCCAGTTAATTCAGGAACCCTGAGGTTTTTAAAGACTTAGCAGAAGCAGAGCTGTTATGTTGAAGTCAGGGGCAGATTCAAGAAGACCTGGGATCAAAATGTGGGATAGGGACAACATGATGGATGTCCCTAAGAAGTTCCATTCTTATAGAGGTGACTAAAACCCTGGAGTAAAATGTAATGCTTCCACCATGTGAGAAGTTACTTCAGAGACTGCCCCAATGCAAGTAATAGATGGTCCACTCAGCAGCCAATTTCATCTTTTAACTTGACTGTCAGGTGAATAACTAGGGCCAGATGACAGATGACACAACTCAGTTGGGTCTACTAAGTGTGGAAAGAGATTACAGTCTAAACGAGTTGTGAGAGTTATGTATCACATACTGGCAGGAACTGAAAGAATACTGTGGTATTACATTTTTATCAAAGAGGAAGACAATCAGACTATAAACAAGAACGTATTGATTTAGAAGTACTGTTTGGGACTTGGAGTTTAACAGCCATTGAAGATGCAGAAGAAGGCCAACTATGTTACTGGAATGGTTCTTTGTCAGCCTAAAGGAAGTTATGAACATTTGAAGCAAAGAAAATGTCCTAGTCAGCAAAAAAATAAGGAACAGGTGATTGAGGGAAGTAGAAAAACTGGGATGGAAATATTATATTTCTAATGATATCCCACATTTTCTGAGTTATTGTTTCTTTTTCTTCATACTTTTTCTTCATGTTACATAATCACTATCAGACTTTTCATTTTATCCATGGTTCTATTTTAGTGAAGAATTGCTCTTCATATGCTCTTGATATCCTCATGTAAAATTAGAGAATTTGAAGCTTTATCCAACATCAGTTGTGTGTGTGTGTGTGTGTGTGTGTGTGTGTAGATATAAATAGTAGAATGAGACTAAAAATAGTCCACATTTATTGGGTATTTGCTATGTGTTACAGATAAGAGGTTAAAAGAAAGCTAAATTGCCCAAAATTATACAATTAATAAATGGTGAACTGAAAATTCAAACCTTTGCCATCCACTTTAAGTTTGTGCTCTTATAAAGTATATAGTTCCACATTTTCCAGACATGATTTTACTTTGAGTCTTGGTAGCTCTTCTTACTACTGACACTTATATTTCCTTATAAACATGTATTAAGAAAGCACTCTAAAGTTAAGAATACCTACCGTATTTTCGTATACCAAAATGATAGCCATATGTGCAGAAAATCCAACTTATCTTTTTGTTCCAAAACTATCATTAGAGATGATGAGTGGGAGGAATCAATGAGTTTCAGTGATACTGAACTAAAAAACACTAGTTCCAATAAAAGCAGCAATTTTTGACAATATATTGTGTTATTGATGTGTCATGAGTAGATCAGGTATAAATTTTTACAGCTAACAGAGTCAGAGTTTGCATTTGACTTTTTAAATTTTGAGTAGAGTCACACTTATCCTGTTATAATTACAAGTTTATTTGAGTTCCCATAAATTTTCATTAGTTAGGGAGGAAATAGTAGAGTCATAATGATCAGGCAACATAACCCCTATTGTATTTGTCCTGTATATTTGAATATGTTAAGAAAAAGAGGTAATTGATTTGATATTTTTGGGGCTTTAAAAGTCTATGTCTCAATGGTGGGAATCCTCTTGTGGATAATTGAAGCAAGCTCTTAAAACTATTGTCCTTTCTCCTCAGTGAGCTTGTATGCTAAGGCCTAAATATAAGTTAACAATTTATTCTATAACACATCTGGGGTAGGTAGATCCTCCAGATACAATGTTTCAAAAGCCTGATTCATTCTTTCACATGTGAAAGTAAACACAAGAGCTAGTGAAAGCAGTTCCTACTCCAGGGCATCAGCAAGTATCTCAGAGGTGGTGTGACACTTCAGATTGAAAGTACTTGAGCAGTTTGAGATATTATTATGTAATATGGGAAACAAAACAATGGGGAATAAATAGCATCCCACCTGCAAGGAATCAATACCTCTGACTTTATTATATTCAACTCAATAACTTGCTATTTGAGTTGGAGAGGTGGTGGGGGAGTGGGAAATTACCAGGTGCTTAAAAAAAATCCTGCACCAAGCACTGACTAATGATTTCCGGGCTGAGAGTAGATGTCATTAATGACCCTTTTTATTCATGCAGAAGTTCCCAAAGAGGAGCATAATGTTCCATTAGTAATAATTGAAAAAGTCTCTCTTCAGAATTATGTCAAAACCTAAAGATGATGCTTCTGCCAAAACATTTTGGTGACAAATGTGTGAAGTATTTGACAGAAGGTGCCACTGTAGGTTGAAGAAGCTGCTTGAGGAGATTCTACAAGAATTTGGAGGGAAGAGGCTAAAATGAGACTATGAACATAAGCCTATAATTTCTATTCATGGTCTTAGGCTTTGAGAAGATCTCCAGTTTTTGAGTTCCAGTTTCAGGCCTCCAGTTTTTGATTGCCCAATCTTTGTTGTGTGTCTTAACAGTTTGTATCAATATTGGTATAAACACAAAATTAAGACACATTGGGCAGGTAAGCCTTTTCATTGCATAAATTTAACATTTTCTGTATAATGGGCATCTGTGGAAAATCCTCAAGAGAGGGTAATGACAGGGACTATATTCTCAGAGATCCAGCTTCAAACCACAAACGGCCTGTTTTACACCTGCCTCCCTATGCCAACCACAATCATCTCATAGTGCTTCTAAGCCTCTCCTACCTTTTCCACTTCAGTTTTTCTTCCTGACACCCCTCTTAGTTCCTGGGTCCACAACAGTTTTCAGATGAGCTCTAATATCTGGGCAAAGTCAAGGTTGAATGCTGTCCTGAAGTCATGCTGATTTAAAAAAGAAAATCTAAGCAAACCCTTTCTTCCGGAGTCCTGAAGACCCACTATGCTATTAGCTTGTGGCTCCTCTGTCATTTTCTGTAGATCCTTTGTTCATAGCACATATTTAACTCTACAATGTCAGTTTGGGCATGTACCTGTGTTTTTCTACAGAACTGCAGCTTCTTCAAGTTTTAGAACTCTTTACTAAAATAAAACCTTGCATTGAATGGTCTGTGGAAACATGGTGAGCGGCATAAACTCTTTGAATCTTGGTTTCTTTATTGAAATCTGGATTGATAATGGTTTACAATTTATATGGTATGCATCAAAAGAGATCTCCTGAGAATGCTACTAATGGAATGCTTGACATGGCATACATGTTGTAAGAAAAGTAGGCACTGGTTCCAAGATAAAGGTTAAAAACTGAAAAGAATGAAATATTTCCATTCATCTTGGGTCTCCAGAGTAGGGATTTATCAAGACCATCAAGATTGTCCTTAAATAAGTTCTAAACTCAATCTATCCTCATGTTCTTAAGACAAAGAGGATTTCACCTAGGTTTTATAAAGAAATATATAAAATTTATAGAATTAAGAGATTCTGGATAAAGAACCAGTTTGAAGTAGTTAACATGTTATTTGTATAACACGTTATTATAGCAGTTGGGTCACTTGTCAGCAAGTTGGAAATACATCCATCTAAACAGTGACTGAGAATCCACTGGATGCCTCTGTATGATAAAGGGAGATGATCACTTTAGAGTAAGTTGCTTGTTAGGTATAGGCTATTCTAAATAATATACACTGTTTTAATGTGGTATTTTTACAGATTTTGAACAATTCTTCAGATAAAAATATGTTGCTCCTATTCTGTCAGCCTCAAATATACTGAGAATTACTTTTCTAACGGATGTGGTCATTCTGAATTGACCCACATAATTTCCCTTGTGATGATGGGTATAGATTCATGTGAGAGCTGATCAGTGCTAAGATTGTAGTCTGTGAACTTACAATGAAATGCTTATACTGTAAATTTAACTGGATTACACAGAAATTTAACCTGAAAATTTCCCTCAATAGTGTGGAGTGACCCATTTTGCTTTGGCACAAACATCTATTAGAAATATAATTTGTGAGACAAAAGTAAATCGTTTCCTTGTTTTTATTATTTGCTGCATGTGCATGCATGTGTGTTTGTGTGAGTGCATGAGTGTGTGTGTGTGTGTGTGTGTGTTTATACTACAGCATGAACTGGGAAAACAAATCTACTGACCACTTGTTTTTATAAATAAGGCCTTTTTGGTACACACACATATCTGTTCAGTTAAGGGTTATCTGTGACAATACAATCCCTCTCTGCCATATAAGAGCAGAGTTGATTAGTTGCAAAAAGAACCTTCTGACCCCCCCCCCCCAAGCCAAAATATTTACTTTCAGGTCCTCTATGGTTGCTAGATGCTCTCAGTATGAACCCAATACTCTTTCAATGATTTTGCAGCAATTTATACTATATTAGAGCACTTTGTGTTATCTAGATTTATCATGCATATGAATCTTACCTCCTATACCCAGCTTAGGTTTTCCTTTCTCAAGGAAGGGACAAACTATTACACCTTCACTTTCATGTGGAAACTTTTCTTTGTTCAAGATGAGTGCCAATTGGCAATATAACCAACTGCTTCATCAAGACTCTGGCATATGACTTCCAGCATGAATATTCTGAATCCAGGGAATGTTGCCTTGCCATTTTGATGCCTATCTTTTCTATAATCACTATTATTATCCATGGTCATTTTCTGCTCTTTCCTTGCTACTTCCCTACCCTTTGCCCTCTAATAATAAATATATGACCATAGCCACTTCTCTATTGAAGTTACTCATCTCACATCTACAATCCCTTTTTAGATTTCAAGACCTTCTACCTTGGAACAACTCCATTTTCTTCAAATCTATACATTGCTTTGTCTTCACATCTTTTCAAAACTTCACCAACCACACAGCTTATCATTTCACTCATTTTAGCCAATGCTGTTAGTTGCAATTCTGTGTGTAAAAATTACACATAAATTCTATTTAGTAGAACTATCGCTCCCATGTCTAACTAGCAGTACATCATTTCAGTCAATCCAGTTAATTGAGCTGTCTGTTCAAGTAGTTCAGGGGCTGTAGCTGTTAAAAAAATTCCATACTTTGTATAAGTTTTGGTGTCTATAAATTAATGGCTCATTTCTTCAATAACAATAACCACATCAGGCACTGTACTAGATTCTAGGCATACACAATGAATTTATGGGGCCTGTGATTAAAGGAATGACAAAAGGAAGACAGAGGAATCCTAGGGATGGGGAGTATATATATGTGTGTGTGGAGAGAGAGAGAATAATGGCAAATGGTTTCATCCTGAGGTGTAATCCTCCGCTTACTTAATCGGATGAGCTGGCTAGAAAGGGTGGCTGGCAGACAGTTTTTATATTAAAATGAAAGGAGAGTAAACTTGAAGCCAGATAGACCAAGATTCAAATCAAGAAGGTTAAAGTTGAGGGCAGATAGGAGGCTGTTGCAGTAAACTGGCAGTAATGAGAAATTGAGTTAGGCTAGTGACAAGGACTCTTGAGAAGAATGTTTTATCTGCTATCACCTGACACTTTAATTTAAAAGTGAATGGCATACCAAAAGTAAGAAATACTTTTCAACTATTAGAAATGCTATGTTTACAAGATGGCAGATTCTCAGATGAAAACAGAACATGTTCTTTAAAAATTTCTAGGATAACTAGGATAACTGTTCAGAAAATCAAAGGCAGCTGAGAAAGTCCTGAGTCTCTGGTTTTTCAGAGTGAAACAATATACCATTATATGGTAGATAACTACTCCAGAGCTATAATTTAATTTATTACCATCTCAGCACAAACCCCATATAACCTTCTTGAAATGTGTCTGCAGAAACCTAGGAAACCCAGCAAAGACTCCTTTCAGTCAGCCCGGTGGTGCCTGCTGGCTTTTGGGAGCATATTGCTTTCAAAAGGTCACCAAGTTAGGAACTATGTCCAAGTCTGCTCTCAGCAGCAGTGAAGGGAGCTCTGCGAGTGCTGGTTCCCTAGGCTGACTGCAAAGCATGGTTTTTCCCCTCTGGACACAAAGAACTGAGTACTTCCATGGGCCTTCTCACCCCATTTTAATCTCAGAATCCTCCTTCCATTCAGGAAAATGCCTGATAGAGGGGAGAATATATGATAGTTAAAGTCAGCCAGTGCTCATACTGTCTGCCAGGAGGTGTCATTTTGGGGCAAGGCATAGCAATGCTATTTTTTTATTTATTTTTTGACATGCCAGAGATTATAGCAACTTGGCAAGATTTCTTACATCAATGTCTGGGTCATATAGTTTTCTCTAAACCATGTTCTTTTTAAAGCTAAGTCTTTCTACTTCTTTCTTTTTTTTTCTTTCTTTATACATCTGTCAATTTATCTGTAATTGATAAGATGAGATTATTACAGAAACTGAACATTTGCTTGGGACAAGAACTTTTGAGCAGAAAGAATTTGATGTAGACTGGACTGAATCAATAAATTAGACAAAGAAATCAAGTAAACACAGTATATTTAAAAGGAACTCTTTTCTAAGATGTAAAGAAGTAAAATATGCTTTTAACCTGAAGGAAACAGAAAAAGAGACAACAGTATGTGAGATAATTTACACATTTTTTGGAGGAAAAGAAATCTTGAGTCAACCAGAATTACTCAATTTATGTGAAATGAACCAATTCACCCTGCAAAACCACAAGAAGTTCAGCATTTTGAGACACATCTGAAAGGCATGGATAAGGCACTTGACTGAAAGTAACATCCAGAGTAGTAGATTCTACCTGTTCCCTTCCCTCTCCATGAAGCCAGGAGCTTAGATGGTTTGCTACTGTCTTGATACATAAGAGGTTTATACTATGAAGAAATTATATATAGTATTCTATGTAGTAGCAGATATAGAGCAGGACTGTATACAAAGGGATTAAGTGAGAATTTACATAGTAAAGTAGGAGGTAGATCAATTCCTCCTCATGCTTAGACAATGAATGCAGGAGTCAGAAATACCTGCCTTATTCCTTATTTCTATTTACCTCAGTCAAAGTCAATGGCCATACCACCCTGAATGTACCTCAACCTCATAGTAAAACAGAAGAATTTGTGTCTGGACAAAGAATTTCAAACATTGATATTTGGTAACTTTCAATGAATGATAATCCCTAATTCTTGTCATTTTGCAAAGACACCTCTGAGAGAAAACCCTATATTGCATGAAGAACAATGTGCATGCTCCTAATCCTAAATAAGAAAGCTGCAGCTGTCAGAGGGCAGGAAAAAGCAAAATGAATGATATCAAAATGGACCAACCAAAATGAAAAAGGGTAGCAAAAACTAAATGAACCACTGGGACTTATAATAAGCAAAGACAGTTCAGGTAGGTAAATAATCAAGTAAGCAAACAAACAAGCAAGCAAGCAAACAAACAAATTTAGAATTACAGTAAATATCTCCCCCAATAACAGAGAATACTGCTTCTAAGAAACATAACAATAATCGTACTGTTATAGGGAAGTTAAAAAATTTGGGGAAATAAAATAGAAACAGAAACTTTGTATTATAGCTGCAATTTTTTTTAAGAAAAAAGCTAGAAAGTGAAATGTTACTGTTGAAAAACTTGAGGAAAAAAGTTAAGAAAATTAGAGAATTACTACAATAGATGACTAACAATATTTTAAAAAGGAGGAAAGTAAATGGTAGGTGTTACCAAGGAAATAATGCAAGAAAATTTCTAAACATAGAGGGAAAGTTTCTAGATTAAATATGCTGAAAGTTTTCAGTACAATCTAACAAATAACACCAAGGAAAACATCTCAACAGAATTTCACAATAACAGATATAAACAGAGGATCTTACAGGCTGAATGGAGGAGTGAGAGAAAGACAGAAGGAGAAGTTGAGGAGGGAGATGAGAAAGGAAGAGAGGTGATAAATCAGGTTACATATCAGAACCAAGTAACCATCAATAAGACACAAGAGTCTGAATGACCTGAAAAATCTCATGTGTACTGCTGGATATTAACTGGTTACCAAAAATTCTTAAGAAAGTGATTCCAAATTAGAGTATGTATCTATTCAAACTATTAATACTTGATGATGGACACAAAACTTTTGAAATATAAGAATTCAAAAAAACATGAACTAGAATGCCATAACATAAAATGTAAAATTTGATTTGTTCTTTGCATGGTACACAAGGATGAAATCAAAGTGAACAGTCAATGTGAAAAGTAAAACTGCAGAATTACCAGATGAAAACACAGTAATTTCTCCATAATCTATGATAGACATTTTTTTTTTCATTTGCCTTCATATCTAAAGCAACAGGGGCAAGTACCAGTAAATATGAATATATTAGCACTCAAACAAAAAACTTTGCCAATTCATGACAGTAAGATATAAACTAAATTAAAAAAAAAAAACAAAAAATGTATGAATGGTGCTAGAAGGAATCAAGATAGCAGCAATAAACCAGAAAAAAAAAAAAAAAGAGAAATACGAGATGATCTCACTAATCTCACTAATATGAGGGAGAGGTGGGAAACAAACATTTGGACAAAAAAAATTTAAAGCTAACATTCAACAGATTGAAGCAAAGAGAATGAGAAGGGGATGGGGAAAAATCAGGGCAGAAGAAGGACACAAAAGATTAAGGTGATGGAGCACTGGTGATATGGTGGTGGGAGAACCCTAGGGTAGATAATGATGTAAAATAAATAAATAAATGAACAAATTAAAAATGTTTTAAAAACTGGGGAAACATTCACAAAACTATAACACAGAGCTAATATCTTTAATACACATGTATATATATAATTAAAATATACAAACAAAAGCCTATATAACTTCTATAGAAAAATGAATTAAAGAATTTACAGAGATGTGCATGGTGGTGCACACATGTAATCCCAGATACTTGGGAGGCTGAAACCAGGAATTGCTTGAGTCCACGGGCAACATAGCAAGAACTAGTCTCTAAAAAATAGCTGGGTGTGATGGCGTGTGCCTATAATCCCAGCTATCCCAGAGGCTGAGACTAGGGATCACATATAGGAGATGTTATATCGGGTGTTTCCGTAGTGTAGTGGTTATCACGTTCACCTCTCCATCCCCTATATCCCTTGATCCTTTTCTCCCTCCCCCCTTCCTCATCACCTCTAATTATGTCTTGGAAAGGAAAAAATGGATTTTTCTTTGAGTCCATATTTTGATTTGTATTTCAAATATTTTTTGCTAAACAACAAAGTGTTTTTTTTTGAAAAGACAAATCATTCATAAATCATTTCAATCAATACTAGTTTGTATTACTTAGAGAAATCATCTGATGAAATTGTTAAAGTAAAGGGCTGCAAAGAAATTAGTCACTTAGTCATTATTTCTGAGGATATAATCTCACAGTTGTTTGATATCATTGTGAACAACTAAAAGGAGCAACAAAATAAGTGGTTAAGTTTTGGAGAGAATATATAATAAATCATAGTTTTATAATTGTTATAGCTATGATTACAGGATGAATGAGGTGATGGATTGTCCAAGTACTGTGTAAATGGAAATTGTGGATTAGAATGTGATTTCCGGTGAGGCATCATGCAGGAATTCAAAAGTACTGATCTCACATGATGACCATGAGGAGGTTGTGCTTTATAAAATTGTTAGATGATTCAAGATGTGATTTTAATAATGAAAAATTTATTCATACTAAAGGTGCACATGGAGAATTTGAGTATAATTGTTTCATGAAATGTGAGAGCATTATTTCTAAAATAACATTTTACTTTATTTAAGCTGAGACTTTAAATATGTATGTGTAACTAAATTAAGAAATGTTATTAAATATTATATGGGATACTAATGACAGAGAATTGCTTTTTCATAATCGTAGTGTAATTTAAATCTTTTTAGGCTGTCCTTCAATGATTACTACTTTCCATGCTCATAGTCATTAAAATGTTCTCATTCTAGATTTGTTCTAATTCCTCAGTCTGTTTCTACAAGGGTAGCAACTTGAAGAGATTGCATTTTAGAATGGAATATATCGGTTCTATTTTCAGGGTAAATGGTAACTGTGTTCTGCTTTGTTTTTTACAGCACCCTTCTGGATAAGTCTCATTATTTTGCTGACCTTTGAGGCCACAGCACATTGGGTTGATGTTCCCAGAAGTCTACAATAAATTCTCGAATCCATTTCTCAGACCACAAATGATAGTTCACAGTCCCTTGTCTATGGTTAAGGTTTGGATCATTTCTACCTAATTGCATTGCTTTCCATTGTGCTTCCCTGTAGTGAACTTACCTACAGTTTCTATGTCAACTCACTCTGGACCTAACACATATTTAATTCAATTCCTTTGTTTTGTGTGTAAAAAATATAAAAAGTAAAACCAGAAAGGTTAAATAATTGGTCCAAAGTTATGGCAACTTGGTGGAAGGGTTGGGGCTGTTCGTTCTCCTATTTCCTCTCAGTTCACTAATGGCCCTGGACACCACACTCCCTCTTGAGGAGTTGATAAACAAAAGGAAATGGGTGACTTCTGGTCCACGATGGAATTTTTCTAAAAAGGCAATGGAAATTTCATCTAGTGTGGTTCCAAGGAGGGAAGACAAATAATAGATTAAACTCACATGGAGATGCAGCCTCCTGGGTTTATTTTTCATCTGTTTAAGTTTTATTTCAGAGAAGTTTCCAAGAAATGTCATTTGCAAGGATGAAAAGCAAAGGATTTCTATACAAATCTTGGTCCAAATTTCACTTTAACAGCCATGTGAATTCAGACATATGAGTTCAACACTTTGAGTCAAACTTTGCTTTTCTTATCTCTGAAATGGCAGACCCAAACTGTTTTTCAACCTGTTGGTGAGAACAAGGTAAAAGAGGCAAAAGAGGTGACTTCTTCTAGGTGAACAAGCAGGATCCCATGAGGTTTCTTATAAGGCAGGAATACTGCCAATTCTGGTGGTTGCCCCTTCCTGCCACACCTCTGCCTCAGAAGGGATGTAATTCCAGTAACTCCATGTTGCTAGGAGTATATTATCACATAATCTTGCTTCCTGAGAGGTAGAGAGGGGAGGAATCCCTACATTATAAGATCTAATACATTATTCCTGAAACATCTACTCATGATTGGATATGTAGAGAATACACGTTGACAAGACTGAGTGTGTTCAGGTTGGTAATGGCCATAGGTGAGAATACATGTTGAGATGAACAGTAGTGCTGGGGTTCTGTCTGCTAATGGGTAGATTGATTTTAATTTATTGTGAAGCTATTTTGGAGAAACTTTGTGTGTTGTGTTCATTGGTAGCATGCAACAGTCCTGGAGAAAATGTGGGGATAATAAAGGCTGTAAAGTCATGGTGGGTCAAGTTCTAGTCAGGATCCCCATTTTTGAGTAAATTAGGCATGTGTGGTAAGTTAGAGGAAAAGACATATAAGCAAACAGGAAAGGCAAGAGAAACTGGAAAATGCGATCTCTGGCTGGCAGTCACACTGCAATTTCCAGTTTCATTTATGAAAAGGAGAGCCCCAGTTTCGAATGGCCAACTGGCCATCACTGTCTTAGTCTGAAGCCTCAAAGGGAAGGTTTCACTTGATGACCTTTAAGGTCCCTATAAACTTTGACCTTAATGTGCCATTAGGTACTGATTCCACCTCTAATTACTCTGTTTTAGGGCAAGTCACTTATGCTCTTTGAACTCAATTGATTCATCTGTAAAATGAGGTTAATGATTCCTTTTCAGTTAACAATGAGTCACCATGAGATTTAGATTCAGCAGAGAATATGAATGTGTTTTCTAAGTTTGAAACTACTTGAGAGATATGAACCATTACTTTTAGGCAGTGGATTTAAACTTAGCTTTGATTGAGACTTGTGATGGAGCTTCAATATTTCTTCCATGTGTCTGTGAAAGATGGTTATAATACTCTGCTACAAGAAAATTTTGAATGACTTATGTTTCTGTAGTTTTGTGTTTTATCTTGAATGGTCTTAAAATATTTTTATAACACAAGTTAAAAGAATTTTATAGACTGTACTAAACAGAATCTCTGTATCATAGCATTATATCTTTCCCTTCAACACCATATATTTGGTAGGGCACAGAAATAAGGACTGGCAATTTTGAACAACATTTGGATGTTAAAATAAGAACACAAATGGACATGAAGCCATTTATGAAGTTTAATAATATATAGGTAAAAGATAGAACATTTCTACTATTTAGAATAACTTACTACGAATGTAGGAGAATTAAGATCTAAACAGTTGGATATTTTCTTGAAGTGAAACACACCACTCATGACTTCTGAACCTTCAGATCATAAAACCAAAAGGAAACAGAAATTATTCATTCTATTTTTTTTTCAGTGAACAGATCAGGAAACTGAGACCTGGGGTGATTATCAAAGATTGTACAGGTAGCTTTCAACAGTTTTACACTAAAAATAATAGAAGAGTTACCCTTCAAACTTGGTCTCTAACATTTAGTATATCTCTTCTCAATATACCATAGTGTATACCATAGTAATATACCACAGTATTGTTATAAAATACTGGATGGTGTCACTTATATGTGAAATATGGAGAAACCAGGAAGGGCAGGGGGTGATGAAGATAAACTTAAAACTGACCCTTGAAAATTGATTATAGAACCAAGGCATACAGAGGGGGCAAGGGAGGGTAAGAACAAAGTGGGCACAGTGGTCAATGGTGGTGGACTGTGAATGCTTTGGAGGTGGGCAGCTAAGGATTCTTGTACTGAAGTGGGGATCCTAATTCCCAAAATACAAACGTTGATGTAAACCAAAATTATCTCAATTAAAAAAATGATATTGTTGCAAAGGAGCTTCAGGTATTAAAGGGAAGTTTGGGCAGAATGTACATGCTCTGTATAAATTCTAGATATTTCTTCTTTTTGGCAGCTCTTTTCCATAAAGTTGTTTTTTATGACTTGAAGTTTTTTCAATCATATTTCTAGTTCACTGAAGAGTCAGGGAGAGTGTGCTGGACACTTGATATTTTCATTATATCTTGAAAAGTTGTGATATTATTAAGCATTGTTTCCCATTATAAAAGTATGGATTATTTGGAAGCAGAATAAAGGAGCTGGAAATAACTAAGTACTGTGATGAGAAGCACCATGAAATGCAGAGATAAGCAGATGGTGATAGATGGAGAGGCTGGAAGAATTAGAATTTGTCTGGGACTCTGGAGTTCTCACCCTGCCCCTTATGTTCTATATTTAACATCAAATGGCAGAACAAGGTTGCTAAGAGTAAGAAGCTGGAGTTTAGCCAATCCACTGGCATCAAAGCCATGCACTCTGCAACTCCACTTCTCCAGGCTGTTCATGTGAGGAGGATGGATGACAACAGGAGTCCAAAGAAATTGCTTTGCCCTGAGCTAAGAGGACAACCATCAACAAACCTTCTGTACCAGGTCAAAGGGAGCTCTCCAAGGACATATAAATGTATAGGAAATAGCAACTATGATTGCCAGATGCCACAAGAGTTGTGGTATAATGTACTGGTCAGAGTGGAAGTCATCACAATTTTGGGTTAGAGGGTTCTAAGTGCTATGTATGTGCATCTCTGTGTGTATGTGTGTGTCCTTGGTACACATTCACAAATCTATGTGAATATAGATATCTAATATAAGTAGGTATTGCTTTTGTTATGCAAAATTAGTGTGTTGATCCTATCTCAATATTTTGATGTACTATTATATACTCCTGATAGTTAAAAGCATTTTTCTATGTCTCATCACTATACTTTACTTATATTCAACCCTTCCTAAAAATACTCTCTTCCCCAAGTATCATGGGGAAGATTGTATCTTCCAAAGTTGACGGAATCATATCTATAATTTTCCATGTTCTTACAATGTGACGCTGAAACTCTTCCCACTGGGGATGGGAAGGTGTGTAGTCCTGCTCCTGGAATCTGGGAGGGCCTGTGCCTCACTTGGAACCAAAAAAATGTGTCAGGGGAGATAGAAATTCTACCTGATTTGCTGAGTTGCTTGTTTGAACACTGTGTCTTCAAGCAGGTAATTCAGCTGCTGTGAAGCACCATACCATGAGGAACCAACTAGCCCACACTGAGTAACTAACTGGAGAAGCTCTAAGAAACACAGAAGAACAGAGCAATTCTTAACTAGCCCCCAGTACCTTCTCCCCATATTTTAGGCTCAGTTACCATCTCACTACATCCACACAGGAAACCTAAGACAGAACCACCCAACAGAGCCCTTTCTGGGTTCTTGATCCACAGTAACCATTAGATACTATACTTTTTTTTTTTATTTGTTTGGGTAGATTTGTTATTTAACAAAGTCCAGGTATACTTTTACGACTTTTATTCTCAAGTATATTCGAGACATTAACTTTACTACATTCAATTCAACTTTACTCCATTCAATTATTACTGTGATCAACCACATATCCTTTCAAGCTCCCAGTCTCAAATGCTACAAATTGCACTAGATACTGTTCAAAGGAGAACAGGAAAGGTTTTGTATAGAGTTCTGTGTCTAAATTTTACAACTAAGGTTAACATGCACATTAAGAATGACATTCTCAATAGATCTTTAATACAGGCTTCAGATACAGATGATTAGTAGAGTTTTAACTCTACTATTTATTATTCACAGAGTAGCCAGAGTGATCTTTGAAACATAAAACCAGACTCAAATATTACCCTGTCCAAAACTTTCCAGTGATTTCCATCCCTCTTAGAGTCAAATCTGAATGTCTTTCTATAGTTTGGAAGGCTTTATGTGTCTGGTCTCTATTCATCTCTCTTTTATTAATCACTGTCACTTCTTCCCTTGATTTAATTATAAATATGCTGGCATTCTATTCTTGAGCAAGACTTATAAATTCCCTCTTTAGGGCTTGTATATTTGCTGTTTCTTCTACTTACTGCCCTTGACCTTGATTTTAGTATGATTTACCTCTTTATCTCATTTATTGTCTATGTCAATATCTCTTTCTCTGGCCATCATATCTGGAGTTGTCCCTTTGACACTCTCTGTCTCTTCCCATCTTTATAGTTTTTTTTTTGATAACACTCATTACTAAATGAAATTGTATTGTGTATATAACAGGTTGTATCATAAAAGTCTTTCTGTTGTTTTATATTTATCTGTGGTTTCAAAGGTGACAGCAGGGGGTGTTAATTGCTTATACATTCTTAAGAAAAATGCTAGACCTTTTATGTATATCTGTGAGAGGAGATTTAAAAAATTGCCCAGTAGCCTTTAGCCTTTCACTTATCTCAAGGACTTGTAAGCAGAGGTTAAGATGATTGATGAGAGGAAGATTAGAGAGTAACTATCTCCTGAAAAGGAATTGTCAATGGTTATGTTACACATTGATGTACTCCTGTTGGGGGAAGGAGAATTTCCTCTTTCACATAAGCCTAATAAAGGGTCTATAAGAAAACCATTCAGCAAATGTGATTTCAGTGACAGAATTTGGGTGGGGAGTGGGAGATTGGTGGATACTGCTGAGTGATGCCAGATGCATAATGGTAGAGATGGGAAGGTGGGATGCAAAAGACTTGGCTAGAGCCACAATGGAGGAAGAGTTAGTAGGCAGGTTGCAGTGCAAACAAACCTCGCTGACTGATGAAATAACAGAAGTACTTATCCTTCTCAGTGAACCAGACAGATACAGATAGGCTGCCAGCCTTTTAGTGTTGAAGAGGGCCTTACCTAAGAGCATTTTGTGCCAGTGGCAGACACCCAGAAGAAAGGCAGTATTGATTGCCCTAAGATGAGTGAAGGTCAACAGGGTGAGTGGGGTCATATGTGATCACAATTCAGAAGTCACCTGTTCGGGACTCTTGCCCGAAATTCCTTCCAAAAAGTTTTCTAGTGAGAGAAGACCACCAAAGAACCCACAAAGTGCCTCACGAGAGACAAGATCAGACAACAGTTCTTTTGAACTAAGAAATTTCCTGTCCCTTAACTGTTCTCATTTCTTCCCTCCTCACTGTCTACCAGCCCTGAAGGAACCAGAGGCAACAAATGGAAGAGTTAAGAGAATTATAAAACAGAAAGAAAGTTGCCTGTTTCAGATTTCTTGGTCCATGATGGCAGTTAAACCTAAGTCAATGAGAAGGTGATATTTTGATATCAAATTCTAGTGGATTTGAAATTTTATGAAAATGACAATGCTTAGTAATACCTACAAAGAATGAGAAAAACACTGTTAGGTACCTTAGATTTCACGCCAGTGGTTGGGGCATATTTAAATACATTTATGATGTTTTGAAAATTTTTTTCCACACTCCACTCTCTCCAGTTTTTAACTAAACTTATTGTGTGTGTGTGTGTACTCACACATGCACACATTTATTATGTATTTCCTTTTACACCAGATGGTATACTCCCTGAAGACATTTGTCTACCTTTGTTCACTGTTGTATCCCAGCATTTCAAAGAATGTTGGCACCTAGGAGTTGCTCAAAAAATTTTTTTTGAAAAATAAATTTGAATAGGCTTGAAATAAACTATTTTTATTTGATATTAAAATTTCAAAGTGTGGAATTATTCAACTCAGTATTTCAATACATAACTCGCTATCCCTATAGAGTCCAATGAATAATTTGGGGAGGAATAAGGAAGTAGAGGAGACAGGCAGTAGTTTCTTGTGCAAAAGTTCTTACTAGTTGTGTGTCTCTGATGGTCACTTAGCTAACTGCTCTGAGTCTCACCTCCATTGTATGATGAGTGATGGTCATCGTTCATCACTTACCTGACAAAGTCCTGTTGAGGATTGTATTCCTAGTGTGTGCTCTGTGTTTGTTTCATTGTGCCTATGAACTACTCATGCTCCTTTTCTCTCCTGCAGAAGGAATCATGTCTCATTAGGTCTTGCTGAGGTTTTTCTGGTAGACAGAGCCATTGAACTTTGGAATTCAAGAGGGTGATGATGATTTGCGGTACAGAGTATTTATCTCTGGGAGTTCTCTGGCCTCAAAGGTGATGGATGGGCACCTCTCAGGCATAGTTCCTTGATCAATAAGCCATAAAGTCTCAAATTATTTTGTTAGATCTATTGATCAAGTGTATCGAATTTGTTCCAACCCTTTATTGCTAAGACAGGGACTGGTGATGCTTAATTTCTCTTTCCCTGCTACAGTCTTCCTTCCAGGGATTCTCGGGTACTGGGTGACAGTGTGGCAAAAGCTAAGAGTGAAGAATAAAAGCTACTACCCCACATATGGAAGGAATAAAGCTTATTTTGGTTGTTTCCAAATGAAGTAATGTGAGATAATCCCTCTGGTTTATAAGAAACTCCTCAATATCCTGGATTTGCAGCATCAATGTCTTTCTTGAACTTTTAATTTTTCTTTCTTTCTTTTATTCATGCAAGCATTCAATAAATATTTTACATGTGGACAAATACCAGGTACAAATACAAGGTTGGGTTCTATTTTCATGGCTTTTTGTTTTTCTGCAAGGACCAACTGATTTAGGTTTCTAGGAAGCTGCAGTATTTGCTTTAGTATATGACACAGATTGCTTCCTAAATTTGTATTATTGGATGGCTGAATTTAATTACTTCTGGTGGAATTTGCAAGGTAGAACTTTTATTCACTCATTTCACAATTATTTCTGGACTACTTTCTAAGGCAAATATAATACTAGCTTTCTGGTTTGAGGATAAAGGCATAGAGTCCATAGCATGGGTGAAAATTCCTAATAACTGGTGGATATTGGCATAGTTATTGTCTCCCTGTAAGTTTGAGATACAGCAAGGGAGTACCACTGACTATTTATTTGGTTAGCTGATTTAAAAAAATCTTATTGCTTAGACTCTCTGATGCTCAATAAATAAAATGATTCAATTAAGTATATTCTTAGTATTTTACTTGATTTCTCCTTCCCACTCAGTTCCTCCAACATGTACACAGTTATTTAGCTCAAAAAGAATACCACCATCATAGAATTACCCAGCCCTCAGGGATCCTAGTAAGAAACAGTATAATCAAGTCTTATCTTAGTGAGTAAAATACACTTATCCTTGGAAATAAAGACATTTACTTTCTTGTATAAGGCAAGCTGCCTCAGGTAGCTAAATGTCTTCTTTTCCCAATGAGAGTTTTATTTGTTTTCCTTAAAAGTGAATTCAATATTAAGTAATTAGTTTGTGTTGTTTTCCATAGAAGACTTCCAATAATGAATTGCAATACTTTTTAATATTTTGGGTTAAAATTGGAAAACCTGAAATTTTCTTTCTTATTTTCCCTCCCTCACTCTCTACTCCTTTTATGCTCATTCCATTTTAACTCAAAAATGATTTTCAGAACTTCTCAATCTACATAGCACTGTGGTTTCTATGTCTGCCCCAGGTGTATGGTCACAATTATCCTTTTACTTGGAAGATAGTCCCTACTTTCCCCTTTCCCTACCCCAGAAATCTTCTACAATGACTCAGTCCCAATTCAGGGATCATACCATGAGCTTCCATATTTTCTAGTGCTTACTCTTAGTAACACCCTGTTCATTTTGTGCATTAAGGTAACTAGTCTTTGTTTGATTCCCTACTAAACCATGTAACTCAAGAGTGCTTTGTGATCCTGGTACTAAGCAAAGTAGTAGCTCATCACATTTTTGTCATTTTTGTTGAGTGAATGCATGAATGAATAGGTGAGTGCATGGTTGGTGACATGATGGATGCAAAGAAAAGTAAAAAATGTGGCAATCAATCAACCTGTACTTGAAGAAAAGAGGTACTTATTTTGGAAAAACATACCTTTTCTCTAAGACATGGTACACTTCAAAAATAAAATTAAAGGTAAATAAACCGAGAGTTCCTGATTCTTAGTAGGAACGATGACTTGTGTGAGTTGTTATAGTGACTGGTTTCATAGAGATGGAAACACTGAAGATGAGTCTTAAAAGGATATGTCAGAGTTAAATATAAACACAGAAATCTGATCATTGGCTTAGAGTGTACAGAATTATATTAACTAAAATTGTCTGGTTTTAATTTCACTAAACTTAAATATTAAACTGGAAAATTATGAGGTGTTGCAAATGAATATACCATACTGGTGAATATAATACTTTAAATAACATTTGATCTGTGTCAAATACTTTTATATTCAAGAAATCTTATTAGAGTTAACATCAATATTGATAAGAAAATTAATGATGTATACAGATGTATGGATTTTGAATTATGTAAAGCCTACTGGAAAAGATACCTTAAATTCTCATGTTTTATGACTTTTTTCAGTATTAAAGGTAGACAAAAAGCAAAATTTTCTAAATATATATATCTACACATATACTTTGCTTAAAAGTTTTCACAGAATTTCATAAATTGTATGAAAGGTTGTGATTTTGGACACTTAGAGAGGTAAGTAAGAGTTCAGAGCTGCAAATCTATGCTAAGTGAACAGTGGTTAACTGAGGAAATAAGTTGCAGGTAACGAAATCATTATGGGGTCAGAAATTGTGGACCTATTGTTAAATGAGGCATGGGACATTGTTGATGCCAAAGTTTTAAGTTAATTGCTGGCACCTTTCTTTGTGCATTTGATCAGACATGAGAGGGAGAAATTTCTCTTGTCCTTCATAAACTGTCAACAAGCCAAATGAAATATGCATCTTGAGAGTGAATGAAAACCTTTTTCTTAGTTAGAGAAGAACATGATGCAATGATTTAGGCACCTGGAAAACATAACTCTTTCACCATTATACTTATTTTTTATATTAAAGTAATATACTGATTGTGTACTTGAAAGGATACATTTGGATGGTTTTCATAAGACTTTCTTCAAATTGACGGGAAGGCAATATATATAAAGCTCTGAATTGCCCATATGTGGATTTTCCCATTTGTGAATTATCTGTAGCACATTTTCCAAATGTGATGGCCTAACCCAGTTACCCTGGCTTATCTTAGAACTATTTCTCCCTGCTCAGAAAATGAAGAAATCATTTGAATATGAATCCAAACAAAATGCAACTCTGCAGGTCAATGCATTGTAGAAACAGAAAGCTGTATGTTTTCAAAGCCCTCTAGCAGAATGAATGGATTCCTTTATATTCCTATAGCAATTTTTATCAACTTCTAGTATAACATTTATCACATATTATTATAGTTTTTTTCATTTACTTGCCTGACCCCCTAGGCATATATGAACCCATGGTAAAGGGAGGCTTTAAATTCATTTTTCTTCCCACAGTCCCAAATTCTATATCTGGTATTCAATAAATATTTGTTGAATGAGTGAATTAATTAAAGTACAAATAAATGAATATGATTTTTTATATGATTGAAACTTTTGCTAGGATTGAGAATTGGTTGTAAATAACTTATTTTTCATAGTATTTAAAGCTGTAGGTAATCTCAGTAAACATTACTTAAAATATGTTTTTTTCCTAAGGAAAAGCATTTTGATTTTAATAAAATATCACTCTGAATTTTAAGTATGAGGCATTAGGTATAACACTGACTTAACTGAAGAGGGTATGCATGGCCCATCTTCCCATGATGAGTCTCAAATATATGGATGAGAACCTATCACCACTGAGGCACAAGACCTCTGAGGAAAACAATTTGGGAATAATTGCCAGTACCACGTTAGTTTTCCAATGTAGCCAGAAGTTTCATGGAAACTCCCAAGTTTATTCCCTGAGCTAACAATGGAACTGAGTTTTGCAGGATGCACAAGTTTTTTCAAATACTTTATTTTTCACCTCATCATTTCGGTGGTTGTTTCAGACTCCCTGTTCTTCCTATTCATGTCTCTTCAAGGGTCAAGGAAAGAATGTCGACTATAACATCAATTAGTTTAAAAAGGCATAAACCCATGTGACTATTGCCATTTGAAATACTCTCTTGGTTTTGCTTCTACCATACAATCACACTGAGTGGGAGACCCTGTGGTGTATTTGAGAGCGTATCATACAGGATGCTTTGCAAGACTTGATGTGATTTCCTAACCTGAATATGCATTAATTCTCCCATGGGTAAGAGCGGTTCAACTAGCTCTTGTCTATGTGGTCAAGGGGAATCGATGTAAGGAGAAAATAACAGAAATCCACAGAGCATCCAAAAACTTCAGAGTAGATTAGCATCTCGTCTCTAGTTCCTTTTTCTTTTCTAAACTTTGATCTGATTCTAAAATGTAGCCAAAATGAAACGCTTACCTGAATTGATGGAGATACAAATAGATAATTATAAGAATGATGATGTTTGCATATGAGTACAGGGATGTTTGCAACTTGAGATGCATGTTCTAGTTTATAGAACATTCTATTCCATGGTATCTATTTTTTTAAATGCAAAAACATTTTTATAAATTTATTTTTAGAAAAGAATGCAATGAAGTGGCCTTATATCTGCTACTGATTTGTTATCTGATTTGTTCATCTCCTTCCCCCATTCTTTACTGACTTTGCTCTGATTACCTGAAATTTTTGTCTTATTTTGTATATTTGTACAATAACGTTTTGCTTTGTATATATTCCAGAGAGGAAAAAGTAATAAAAGTGGTAATAATGAAGATGAATGCTAAAAAGACATTCAAATCAAAGGTGGTAAAATAAATGTCAGGAATTGGATTCATGAAACACAAAACTTTTTTCTCTCTCCAACAGAACAATGACAATACAACCATTTAGCTATAGTAGTGAGTGACTCCAAACAATATTCATATTAATTTCTGTAACTCCTAATCCTTACTTCTCTCCTCTGTTTTCTCTATCACTTGCAACTCACTGTATCTATAAGGATTCAAATAAGGAAACTGAATATTATGAGTATAATAAAGAATTTGTCATGGGAGCAAGTCTTCACAGGAATATAAGCAAAGACCCAATAAAGGTAGAAGAATATAAGGGAGAGTCTACCTACCAATCCCAGTATAGCTGAACTTTTGAAGCTTGAAATGAAATCTGAGGTGAGGCACATGTATGACCATGAATGCAGCTGGCATTCATGATCCTATATTCATGGATGTTCATGGTCCTCACCATTCATGTTTGGTAGTTAATGGGTGCTGGGTCAGTGAGTCCATTGCCAAGTGTCTGGGAGGATTATTTGTTATATACAAGGAAACAATTTTAGGAAGGAGAGCTGAAAATAGAGTGAAAACAAGAGAAGAAAAATTAGAACATGTCAGCACTTTTCTATCTGTCTCTCACCACTGAACCAGTGAAAACTTCTGTAAAGTGAAGATTGCTGCTTCATTTTCACCTCCCCAAACTCATACTTCACTTTTGGTCAACTTCATACCAGAACCTTATGGAGAAAGGAGATTTGAGATATATTGTTGTCAGTGTTAGCAAACTGACAATAGGAAAATCCAACATATTCCTCCTATACCTTTATATTTTATGTTCCATAATATTTTTCCAATTGAAAGATATGCCATCTATATAAACAACCAAAACCTTAAATCTTTGAGGAAAAAAATAGGAGGATACTTTTTTGAGATTAAGGCAGGTAAGCATTTCTTAGATAGGACCAAGGCAACAATCACCATTAGGGAAAATTTGTAAATTAAAAATCATCAAAATTTAAACACCTCAATAGAAAACACTGTACAAGTGGGTGAATAATACAACTGCATAGATGAAAAAATCAATAGTAAAGCAGTAGATTGGGAGGAAATAGTCTCTATCTATGTATCTTTGACAATGTGCTTCATCCACTTTATAAAAAACTTCTGAAAAACAATTAAAGACCCTCAATTAAAAATGAATAGTGGACACAGACACTTCACAAAACATGATAACAAATGATCAATAAATACACAGAAAAGTGCCTAACAATTTTAGCCACTGTGTAAATGCAGGTTGAAACCACAATGCGATATAATTCAGAATACATAGACTAGCAATATTAAATGGTGAATATGTGGAAAAACTATAATTGTTGAGCATTGTTGTTAGAATGCAAAATAGCACAACTTTTTTGACAAGCAGGTTGATGGTTTTGTATGAAGTTAAATATGTGTCTATCAAGGGACCCAGAAATTTAGCATCTAGATATTTGGCAAAAGAAATAAAAATATATACTCAAAAAGGCTTGTATAAAAATGATCGTTGTAGCTTTACTAATAGTAGCCTCAAGTTGGAAGCAATCCCAATTTGGAAGCAATTCCAAGTTGGAAGCAATGTCTGTCAAAAAGAGAATAGAAAAATATGTCATAACCATTCATAGACTACTACTCAATAATAAAAAGAACAAAGGATATAACAACATGGATGAAGTAAAAAAATGTTATGGAGAATGGAAAAAGTCAGACATAAAAGTAGATGCTGAATGACTCCATTTTTATGAAATTCTAGAACAGTTAAATATAATTTATAGTGAAGGAAATATGAAGATTAGTTGCCTTTAGGGGCTGGAGAATTGTTAAGATCAACTAGGAAGGAACATAAGGAAACTTACTGAGATATAGGAAAGTTCTTATTTGGATATAGTGAATAGTTTGTGCATTTATCAAAGGGCATTGAACCATAAACTTAAGACCTATACATTTGAGTATAAGTCCATTATGCCTGAGTAGAAAAAATTGAAAATAATGACAAATAAATTGGTATTTTGTCCACATACATAAGTGTAATATGAATAATTTTTGACCTAGCTACTATTATTGTGTTCCAGCTCTATGTCAGATTTGAAAAGCACACACTCAGGCATTACAATATATAATTTTAAAATCCAAATTCACCATTTTTAGCTGGGTAATTATAAGGAAGTTATTTATACCATTTAAGACTAAGGTTTTTAAAATCTATAAGTGGAGGTAGCAATATTATCCACCTTACTAGTTAAATGAGATCATGTGTAAAATGACTGATTCCAGAGCTTAAGTGGTACTGTCTAATAATATATTTTCTACAAAAGGTCATTAAAATTTTTTAAAATTAGATGAATTTAAAAATTTAATTACTCAGCCTCTCTGATTGCTCTTTAGGGGCTCAACAGCCACACTAGCTCATGTCACCATATACAGATACAGACTAGTTTCTATCTATCATCAAAAAAATTATTTGGATAGCACTGTCATGGAGCTTAGAAGGCTCTAAATTAATATTAGCTACTATTAAGATTGAGAAAATGGTTTTCCTTAAAGACTCTATATCTTTTTGGTGGAACTAGAAAATGGGGGAAAAATGATTAAACGCTACAACTTTGAGGGATGCTATGAAAAGGAGAAGGGTCTTCTCTAGAGAAAAGTGACTAGGAAGAGCCTTTGAATCATGCCATCAAGGGAACTACATGGGACAGGGATGGGGGGATGGGGGGAAGGGACTAGAGCAATTACTAGAACACTGAGCCAAAGCAGTCATGCTTGCCATCACTCTACAGGGACAGAATCCTTGAAGAGGTCAAATAGACTGTGATATGATGGTGGAACAGGCAGAGTGAACTGGAAGGCACTGTAAGTGGAAATATTTGTTCCTACAAGACAGAAAGGAGAAGAGACTAACAAGATAAGAAGAGTCAATTTCCCATAGTGCTGCTTAAGCTAAAGAGGCAGTCAGGCATAAATGATGCATGCTATGAAAAATATATTTTAATTATTTGAATATTTCATACATTCATGTGGTCCAAGAATCAAAAAGTTTTAACAAAAATGTAATGAAAAATATACACACACTTTATAGTAACCATTGATATTTGTTTCTTAGGTAACCTTACAAATTATAACTTACCACATAGAAGCAGATAAAAACGTGTCTACTTGAATTTCCCCTTTATAATACAAATAGGTACTATTTTGTACCTGCCTTTTTTTCACATTTAATGAGGCTATTTCCATATATAGGTAAGTACAAACAAATCTAATTGAATTTCTTTTAATCGTATCCTTCCTACCCCCCCTTTTAATAGCTACATAGAATTCCATTATGTTGGTATGTGTGATAGTTTAGTCAGTTTCCTACTAAAGGATATTTATGTTTACAAAAATATGCTGAACATAAATATAATTTCTTCAAGGTATGTATCTATAGGGTATGTATCTCTAGGGTAAATTTCAGAATCCAAATTACAGATCTATGTGTTTATAATTTTGAGGGCTATTGCCATATTGCACTCCAAGAATTCTTCTCATTTATGCTTTCACTGGAGAATCATGAAACATCACTTCCTTACATTTCTTCAGCAGAGACGGCCATGGAATTTCTTTTGTTTGCTTTGTTAATATGATGTGAGAATCCATGTACTTTTATTATGCATTTGTCATATTATGAATGTGTAAGAAATATTTGCTTTCTCATTCTGAGAAAACTCTGCGCCTATGCTTTGCTTGCTTTTGTATTGTTATTTTGATTTGAACTTTATTCTCCTTCTGGCAGTAGTTTTGAAGGACTGTGATGTGATCAGATTTGCATTTTAGAAAGTTATCTTTAGCAAAGGCCCTGAGGAGAGTGGGTGGAAGCCAGAAGAAATGGGAGACAAGAAAAGTAAGAAAAAGAATATAATTCACATTCAAAGTTCAATGAGAGATGCTACAAACTATGAACATGTGCCCTTGGAATTGAGAGGAGGTAGCTAATTCCTGAAGTGATTATGAAATAGAACCAGGCAGACGGCAAGGTGGGTGGCTTGTGTTAAGAGAGGGAGGAGAGATGAGGAAGACATGCAGGCTTCTGATTTTGAGGGCTGAATGATAGTTCCTGGGCCTGGCAGACTCTGGAGAAGATTCTGGAGGAAGCTGAGTGGTCCTTGCAGAATGCCTATTTGGTTTATAATGTCCAAAATTTTAGGAGAGAGACCAAAAGTAGAGCTGAAGATGTGAAATGTTTATGTAATTTTATTAATCTGAGATCCTTTTGGTAACACTGTGAATAGGAGAAGGGGAGCAGAAGTATCTACTTGTGGAAATTCTTGTAACTGCTTTAACAAGTGGATAAGATTCAGTTATAATTAGCATATTCTTTGTTTGAATGCAAATGCTCTTGCTAAAGCTCCTCATTCTTAACTAGGCTAACACTTCCCTTGTTTCCACCAGTAATTTGCTTGGCAAATCCTTTCTGCACTATTACAGGCAAAATCCTATTATAAATGTTCTATGAAATAGTTTGTTGCCAAGCTGACTCTAGTCCAAAGCAGCAATATTTGTGACTCCGACCAGGGACCAGGGGTCCCTCCCAGATCCCAGTGGGCTCCTCAGATGCCATAAGTATTTTCTATCTTCTTAATGACCACACTGTTCTAGGTCAGACTGGCTGGTTTTAACGACGCTGAGTAATGTTTACTTCATTTGTGGAATACCTGACTTAGCTTTGCACTGGCAGACTCAGCACAGGATCTGGCTCAGAGTAGGCCCTCTAGAAGCAATTGTTGAAGGGAGAAAGTATGAACAGACTTGCTTAAGAAATGAGCAGGTGTTACAAATGAATTGCCCTTCCTCTTGTGTTTCCCACCCTGTTTAAAGTTGACAAAACTCAGAAACAATGAGCAAAATTTCACTTTTTCAGGTTCTGAACCCACCCTACAAAATAGGTAAAGTATACTATGTAGATTAGATTAGGAGAGAATAACTAAATGAAGTTCAATTGTATCATTGCCAAACTGCATTTTGACTATGTATTTTGTCACAAACTATAAAGCACCTTTAAACATTGCCTAACTCTTCCTGACATATCCAAAGCACCTTCCCTAAGTTTGAAAAGTCACAACAAGTTGTTTAAGAGTTGGATGGGTTGTTGATAGGGAAGAGATGAAGAATTTATACAACTATTTGATATTCCTTCCCTCCCTCCTACTTATTATTTTACTACCAAGAATTATGGTCTTCAAGATATGGAAGCAATCTAAATGCCCCCTGTCCCCCCAAAATAAGCGAATCAAGAATATAGGTTATATACATATGATGGAATATTACCCAGCAATCAAAAAAGATAAATTCATGTCATTTGCAGCAACATGTATGAAACTGTAAGGGCTTATACTAAGTAAAA
The DNA here is from genome assembly GCA_004024945.1 of Uropsilus gracilis. NCBI lineage: Eukaryota > Metazoa > Chordata > Mammalia > Eulipotyphla > Talpidae > Uropsilus > Uropsilus gracilis. The sequence goes on along the minus strand of PVHY01004759.1, from coordinate 7,570 downwards.
TAAGTCAGAAGGAGAAAGATAAATACTGGATGATGTCACACATATGTGGAATATTGAAAAATCCAACATAGAGTCAAAGACAAACTTTAAAACCAACCCCTGAAAATTGATGATAGATCTTGTGTTTTTGGGAGGAGAGGGAGAGAGAGGTGAAAACAGAAAATATACAATGAATTATGATGGAGAAATACAGGTGCCTCTGTAGTGAGAAGGGTAGTGACTATACCTGGAGTTGGTAGTCAAAAATACTATCAAGAACACTAGCACAAATGTAAAATAATGATACTTTCATAGAAATATGGAAGGTCTCCACAAATTATTTTACATTTACCTTAGACCTGGCTGGATGGACTTTACATATTCTCTTTATACATTCTCTTTATATATCTTTGTGTCTCTTTTTGTCTTCATACTTGGTTTTTCTCTTATTTTTATTACAGTATGACACACACAGGGAAGTATATGGTCTATGCTTATTCACATTAGTCCACCTATGCAAATTCAACATTGATCAAGAATGAGAACATAACAGCCTTCCCATCCCAAAGAACTTCTGTTGCCTTTAGTCCCTGCCTTTCTTCTCCTCAAAGGAACCATCACCAGCATGCTCATTCTACAGTTTCAGGTTATATAAGTGGAATTATTTACAATATGCTTTCTTTTTATGTCTAGTTTCTTTTGCTCAGCAATATACTTGTGAAAGCATCCATGCTGGACTAATGGTTGTTCATTGCTGTGTGATACTGTATTTTTGAATATACCCCAGTATCTCCATTCTTCTGAAGACAGATAATTAATTAATTAGAACCTATTATGAACTCTGTTTTGATTTACATTCTTGCTTGTGACAGTTCTCCTTGCACTTCCTTTCTGCCCAGCCCCACCTTAAAATTCTGTAACTCCATAATTCAGATTTACCTATTAGTCTGACTATAAGTGAACTTCCTTTCTCCTTTCAACATTCTTAAAGTACATTTTATATATTATCAAATTATATTAAATCCAAATTATCTTACAACCATCTCTACCTGTGAATCATTTCTGCTACTAGACTGCAAGCTTCTGAGGACAGAAAATATCTCATTCTTCTTGCTATTTCCAAGTATAGTATTCCTTACAGTAGAAATTCCATAAAGGCTTTGTTTGAAAATGATAAATGACTCAGGAAAATTTGTCCCTGATATATAAGATATTGCATGAATTTGATTGAATATTCTACATTTTGATGATGGCCTGATTAATAATAAGATCGCTGGTCAAACATTCAAAATATGGTGTATTTTTTTTCTATTCAACTGTAATATTCATATGGTCAATAGTTAAAAGTATCCAAAAATCAGTTTTTAAAAATCAGGAAATCTGGTACACAGAAAAAAAATCTATAAATAGCCACATATGCTACTGTGTAGTTCCTTGGCCATATTGTTAATTTTTTTTTCTTTTTTGCTGTAGTTGGTATTCTTTCAACAAATAATTATTTTGTACTTACTATGTGCCAGGTGTCATGCTAGACCCACAATATGCTCTCTATTTCATGTATTAACAGAAAAGGGGTCAGAGCATTCTTCTTAGGGGGCTATTTTGAATTCTTCATTATGTCCATGATTTAGCTTTGAGTAGTTTCTTCCAGACAAAGAAGCTCAGGACACATTATGTTGCACAGAATTAATTAAGATCAAGAGGCAAAGAGATAGAAAAACAAGAGGAATGTTGGTGTTTGGGGGACGTTAATCACTCACCAGTCTCTGTTTTGGCTTCTAAGCAATTAAGAGCAGACAAGAAGCCAAGCAGAGACGGCAATATTAGCTTTTTAATTGGTGTGGCTGCATTGGTGAACATGACAGACCCCTCTGTATCTTGCTCCAAAACGAATGTACTCATCCCAGTCAGGGCAGAGAAATTGGTGACGAGCAGCGCCCCCCACAGGTCAGAGAGACGGTCACAGAGAGCCGAACCCTTGGGTTCAGAAGGCTGAGGAAAGCGCTGATCGACCAAGACCAGGCTGGTTTTGAGTAATAAACAGCAAGCTAAACTAAGTTTAAATTTCTATCTTTTTTTTTTTTTTTTTGTCATGGAGGTGTCAGGCACTCCCACCTCAGCAAAATGTTCTTTTCGGATGGTCACACGGATGAGTGAGCGGGCAGTGAAGGTGTTCTTCCTTCTGGAAGGTGGAGGAGACACCTGTCCTAGCTGTGGAACCTTGAGAAGAGGCAGATCAAGGAGGGTATATCTAAAGCAAAAATGGGCATGAGCAGAAGCATTGAAAGAAAAGTGGGACCATTCTTGCCCCGGAAATTGAGAAAGCTAAGACAGTTAAATATAGGAAGGTAAAGGAAATGGAAAAGAAGAAGGGTTTTGGCATGAATTTGAGGCTGTTTTGAAAAAGAAGGAAGTTAACGTGTGGATAATAGCAAAAGAAAAAGAAAAAGAAATGATAGGAGATACATATCGCTGCATTATTTTGGTGACTTTCTGCAGCTTAGAAAACATGAACTGAGAGACTCAGTGTAAAAGGACAGTAAAGGGACTTGTCCAGCTTTATGATAGATTTGAGAAAAAAGGAGAATTTTACACACCTTCAGCAGGTACAATAGCTGATGTTGTGATCTGTCTCAATTTCAAGTTTAGTTGTATTTTTTTTTTTTACGAGCTGAGAAAATAAAGCAATCAATGATATCTTAAGATAAAAGCTGGAAATATTGGAGCTGGGTTGTTAAAAGGAAAATATCTCTTTGAGAGTGAAAATTCAATGTATTTTTTCTTCTTTCCATTCCCTTGGTACTGCATCCTTTACCTTTTGGAGAATACCTTTTTTCCTCTTCTAATTAAATCATGTTTTAAATGATTGAATTAATTGGATTATACTTTTAGGTTCTTAATTATTAGATGGCAAAAATTACCTGACTCATAATTCGAAAAATGTTTACCAATGCATTGAGAAATGTCACATAATCATGTATAAGGTTTGGGTATTGGTGTAACCATGAGAACTGGGGTCTCTGGGCCCTCACCCATACCTATTTCCCACTCATACCTTCAAACCTGTTCAGTGGAGCTGCTGATGCTGCAGTAGAGTTGACTGAAGGTCTTTGTCGTACCTTTTACCTGGCCTTTTACAAGCTTCCTTTTGATACCAAAAACCCTTTCTTAATTCTACCTTGATTTTCACATTCCCTAGAATATTTTCATGGGAAAGTCCATTTTTATAAGGTATTTAACACGAAGAAGAGGGTCTATATCTCCTCAATTCAGAAAGGCACATCAGTAGGGAACAATTAAGCACTGGATAGCAGAGCCAAGAACAATTTAATAGCTAGTAATGAGGAAATGGCAGTTGGCAGTTTGTAGAACCCTCAGAAAGGGGTAGACTGAGGGGTAAACTTGAACTTTCCCTGACAATTGGAGGACTGGCAAATATTCCTCATTCTGTTCAATAGGGGTGTGTGTGGGGGGGGTCTCATGCTTTCCTATAAGCAAACATAAAATAAAACAAAGTTTTATTTTAAATAAAACTGGAATAAAATAAATTCTGATATTGAAGGCAATTAGATATATAGAAAGCAAAATGAACTGGTTATTGGTTAAATTATGAAATATCAGCCCATGAGATATAAATGTATAAATGTGAACGCAATCAAATGCTTCTACTTCCTTTTCATAAGTCCCCTCACGGAGGGAATCTCATTGTGGTTTATAACAATCCTTTGAGAGGCATAGTGAAGGGTAGTTCCCAGACTTTCCTGATGTAAATGGAAAGCTGAGAATACAGGTTTAGAGGGGTTCAGTGTCTGCTTACAGTCTATAGGGGGCATAATTAGGACCAGAACACAGACTTTAGTTCTCTAGCCTGATATCTGTCCCAAACTCCAGCTTCTCTGGGCAAGACTACCCATGTCCACAGAGATGTTAATGAATTGATTCAACAGTCCTAGATTTCCTAAGAAGGGAAATTCAGCATAATAACTTTTTTGTTTTTGTTTTTATCTTTGGTGTAGAAAGTTCTTACTCATATATCTAATCACCAATTTTCCTTTTTTTTTTTTCCCTGTTGCAATTTAAAATCAATATCCCTTGTTCTGCCTTGGTACACAAAGGCAGTTCTGGTTGCATTCTATTTTATTTCCTAAAAGATAGTTAATTCTATTTTAAATATTGCTCCTCATCCTTGAACTATGTGGTTCCTATAAGCAGTGTCTGTTTCAAAGTCTCTATGTGGTTTCATTACCATATCAATCTTATAATGATTAGACAAGTAAAATCCCGCTCTAACCAGTATCAATATAATGTACAATTTATGCTGTTTAAAAAAAAATATATATATATTGACTTGAAATCAGGATAACAGGCAGAAGATTTGTTACTTTGTGAGAAAGTTCTTTAAATATGTTTGCCTCCCCTTCCTCAGCTGAGGAATGAAGATAATTATGCATAAGTTGGTGACCTTGCTGAGGTATGAGCCAAAGGAGATCAAGCTGATCCTGCTTCACAAACAAGTGGGGACTCTTAAAATCTCATTGAACGTAATGAGATTCTTGCATATCTAGAAAAGGTGTTTTTTTGTGAGTCTGGATTAGATAGCAGTTTTGATGACCAATGAGGAGCTGAAAGAAGGTGGAGAAAGAAAATGATCTCTAATCAGACCAGCCAGTGGTCTCTGGCTCTGTGGTTTCCTATCTGCTGATCTCAGAGAATTTAGTAGTTGGAGAAATTACAAGTCAGGTCCACAACTTTTCCACCAGAAGTTTCAAGATACTCTGTCTCAGGACTGTGGTGAGCTGTAAACACAAATGGTACTAAGTTAAAGGTAGCAATTGTTCTCCTCCTGTGATATATATACTTTTGTACTCTGGTTTCCCTTAACATTGCTGTACCAGATTGCCAGTGGATATCACAACAGATTCTTTACAAGAGAAATTTCGTTAAGTATTCCACTTTTAAACTGAGGCCCCCCCAGACCACAGAATTTTCCCTCTATGTTGTCTCTCTCCGTCCCATCATTTAGAACCTACTCCAATTATCTAAATATATAGGGGAGGAAAGCACCCTGGAGGGACAGAAAAAAACTGTGATCCATGTTTTAAACATATTATTGGGTGAATTTTAGTGATTTTAGGGCTATATATTTACTATTCTAAAGTTGTACCTTTACTTTTTTAATGTAGCAAAACAATCCTGGGCACTTTAACTGATAATGGTTGAAATTAATACTAAAAATAAAATGATAGTTAAATTGCACAATTATATGAACTTTTTCTTTTAGTCTGTAAAGCATATGTTTTCTTTGGATACTATTGTCAACTCCCTAAATTGCATATTGCTATTAACATTGTTTAGGGACAATTCTGAAGTTGAGAGGTATTTTCTCCAATACAACATAGTCTGTCTTTAAGACATGGTCTGTAACACAACATGGTCTGAAACTCACACTCAACCTTTATGTTACAACATTTCTGTTCAGAGAACTGTCACCATCTTGGTTTTAACAGCATGCATAGGAATGACTTAAGTTTCAGGATTCCTTGGATTCTTGTTATTTCCTATTAAAATTAGCCTAGCATCTGAGTTAGGTGGGATAATTTTTTCCAAGTTTACTCTGCACTTGAAAAGAGTTCAAGTTTAAAGTGATAGGGGAATTGACAAATATTCTTTGCATTAGTTCATTCAATTATTCAACTTTTATCTATCAGATGCCTTTCATGTTCCAGGTGCTTTGTTAAGGACTAAGGATTAAAAAGATGAATAGATGTGTCCCTTTTTACAGGACAACTTTACCACAACAGAGATGTGTCCTAATAATTTACCCAAAATATTTATCAGCACCTAGGAGTTTACCCCACAGTGCTTTCCACAGAGTAGCTATTCAATAAATATTTGGGAAAGAGGTAATAGAGAAACAAATAGAAGGGTCACAGAGGAACAGAATGCCTTTCTGGATAGACATTGTATATGGAAATTCACATCTATTATTTAATTTACACACCATTTCCATAAAAGAGATCCTGCTATTCATTTTACAAATAGAAAAAGCTTTGGTTCAAAAGGGTGACTTTTGAATGACACAACCAATGAGTGATGGAGCCAAGATCTGATCCTACACCTAATACCAGAGTGAGTCCACTGGTCCTGCTTCACCCTCAGTGTGATCTCTCTGAAATTCTGAAGTGACTTAAAAGTCCTTTCCTCTTAAATGCATACAAATGCAAGCTTTTTTTTTCTTTTTCTTACAAACCACTCTTCTGCATAGTCTCCTCTTAGGTTGTAACAAACCCATCCACATTATTTCATTTAGGGTACCAGTGTTTCCCACAGTGCTTACTAATCAAACAGGCACTATTTAGAAAATAACTGGGCATTGTCTGTTAGCAGTCTTTCTGTGATTTTGTTAGCTCCCTTCTCCACTTCTGGATTCTTTTAACAACCTATATCATACATGACTAGCTGTATAAGCACAGGGCACATAAACAAGCTGGTTTACAGTGTGACTTAGAATTCAAATTCTTTCTTATTGAGCCAAGATCATTTTGAAACTTTTCTTATTTCAGTTAGTTCTGCCAAGTAGTCTCAGCTCTAATTGATTAAACATACACATCTATATCGATGATTTCTATATAATTCTATTTATGAGTTTCACTAAAATATAATTCACATTTCATAAGGATGCTGAGTTAGTTTCATAAAGAGGAATGAAGTTTTATGATGCAAAAGAGGGGAGAATGCTTGAAGGACCAGAACCCTTATAAAGTTGAGAGAGGAAAGAATTCAGCATCCATGGAAGGATGAGCCTTTGAAGAGCAAAAGAAAAATATTCCACCATAACAGGAGAAAAAATAAAAATATGTGTGGATACAGTTGCTTTTGGAAACGTGGTGATGGATCATCAAGGATTTCTGAATGACAGCTTAGAAATCTAAATATAGTAAGAGTTCAGGTCATCAGCAAAGAATGCATGGTGGGGGCAAGAGAGGTATTATTTATGAAAAGAGAGGAGAGTGGAGAAGATAAGTAGCCCGTTTGAAAATCTAGCAAACCCAAGGCAGCTATTCCAGGCAGTGTTAAAAGTTTACCTAAATTTAAGATCATGATTTTATGTGAAATGTTTTGGTTTATTTGCATGGTTTTCTCCACTAGTGTAAAGTTGCTCATAAAGAACACAGAAAAGATGATAATTTGACAGGATTGGTTTTTGTTTTATTTTTGTAAGAGGTAGGGGATTGGAACAAGTGACTGAGAAGTGGTAACACATGATAGAAATGTGAGGGTGGGAGAATAGGAGATGGATGTTGTGGGAGGGTTAGGGTCATAGAATTTGCCTTGATGCTAGATCTTACTAGCACTTGCTAGTTGCACTGTTCCATTAAGAAAATGTATCTTTTTGGGGTGGTTACTGAGTGGATAAGTGCACATTCTTTAGTTTTTCCCAAACCACTCTGTGGTATCCTCATTGTGAACAAGGGAGTTGAGAGCTTATGGAGGCAAGTTGCATAATATTTATAGGGTGTAAAAGTGAAGTATTTGTTGTTTGCTGTCCTTTTATTATATATGTGACCTTGGACTTACTGTTTTTTTTTTT
>PVHY01004758.1:0-90345 GCA_004024945.1 Uropsilus gracilis | reverse complement strand
AAGGGGTGAAGAAGGTAGAGGTTGATTGAATTTTAGTATGAATAAGGTCTGAGGGAATGATATAAAACAGTGATATAATTTATAATACTGTATTATATAATTAAAATACGCAAAGAAAATAAGACTTAAATATTTAATCTACAAGGTGAATGGAACTGTCAATTAGGTAGGTGGGGGTCTTTTCACAATTATATCAAATCACCAAAGATATACACTGTGGGTATTTTATGATTTTTTCTGTCAGTTAGATCTTAATGAAATGAAGAAAGTAATTAATTTCTTCACCTTAGTTTCTTTGATCTTCAGCATGTCTAATATATAGGAACAGGCCAGAGTACAGCCCAAAGAGGGAACCATTTTCTTCACCTTAAGACCTTGGAGGAGTGACAGCCTCCCTTTTTTCTGCTCTGGGGCTTGTTACATACAAATGTAAACACTTTCCTCTTTGTTGGATTCTGAGTTCCTTGGGAAAGAACAGTATTTCATTTATTTCTGTTCACTCAGGCCTTACCTTGAGCCAGAAACTATAAATAACTGAAGGAGGAGGAGGGAGAGGGGAAGGGAAGGGGAAGGGGAATAGGAAGGGAGGGGAAAGGGGGGGCAGGAAGTGGGAAGGGAGGGGGTAATTAAAGGAGAGGAATGAAGAGATGATTAAAGAGAAAGTGGAGAGAGACAAGGACTTCTTCTGAAATAAATTTAATAACGTTTGAACATAATTTTCAGACATTCATGTGTCCATGCCCTTAGTGGGTGTAGGAGTAACTTTGCACCAAGAATCTTCACTTTAAGCAAATTACCCAGATATTCCCTCAACCACACTTTGAGAATCTTGCTTTACTTCACCATTCCTTCAGAGAATGAGTACCTCTCAAGGTTGGTTATGTGGCTGGTGCTGCATTAGAAAGAACCTTGGGTACAGTATCTGCATTTGTGGAGTTTATACCTGAAGAGGAAACCCATTTGAATGAAACTGGCACTTTTCCATTTGATAGGCGATGAAACTGGAAATATTCTTCCTATTCCATTGCAGAGACTTCCTAAAAAAAAAAAAAACACTAAATTTGTGACATAAAATGCACTTTTAAAAATTGCTTTATTTGCTCTCATTCTAGTTATTCCCTTCCAGTGTATGAAAAAAGAGCATGGACAGGCAGATGGCTTTTCATTGTTGTTCAACAAAAGTGCCATGACTATTTTTCAGTATGTTGCTCACGTTCTGATTGAATAACTCCAAATATGAAGGCAATACTAACCTTCCCATCTTTGATTACTTAGCAGCTTAGAGCTTGAAGTTGAGACCCAGATCTAGACCATGCACCCTGACCCCAGCAATTACTAATTGTCCCATCTTGAAGAGCTCTCCTAACTTCCATAATATAATCTTCTAGGTAAATGATGACAAAATAGTAACTTCCTACTACAGTTAAATCAATGAATCAATGCAGAACATTAAACACCAATTCTAATATAAAGCAAGTGTTCCATTAGTCTTAGCGCTTATAGTTGCTGTTGCTATTATGATGTCATTTTCAAAGTCCTTTCAGCTACATAGAGCTATCTGTGAAAGATGTGCCATGTCTATGAGGCCTGTGCCAGGAACCCATTCTTTAGGGAAACATTCTTTTCTTCCTTCATTCTAATTGCACTGTCATATGCCAGGTGCTGTGAAGAACACTGCCTTCAGGAAGCTCACCACCTGATGGTGGAGACAGGCACCCACATGGTAAGTGATCATTCACAGCATATTAAAACCACTCTTAAGAAAAGTATAAACACTGCATTGCAAGGGAGCTAGGTGACCCAGGAGAGACTTCACAGCAAAGGTGGCATTTGAACTGAGTCTATATGTCAGAACTGGAGGACAAAGATGGAAAAGCAGGCCAAGGAAGTTCAATGCTAGAAATTTAAGATTTACCCACAAGTGCAGAGATCCCTTGGGATATTTTTAAGAAGAGCCCAAAATGATGATAGATGGTTGAACTTTCAGAAAGCAAAGTCAGTATTATAGAAGGAAGTGTTGGATAGTGTTTCAGTTTGCCATATTATTCTCTCTTTATTGATTACAAATGTCATGGGGAAAGAACACAGCATTTTGGGATGATGACTAACAGTCTAGCATGCTGACTAGAGATGGGTCTTGTGACAAGAGGTAAGAGAAGTGAGAGGCCAGGTTCATAAATGTCCTACTTTCTGACATCTGAAAAGCTACTGGCGGTGTTGGAGTGTGGGTTATCTGTGACTCTACTCAGATGGAAGTTTCAGCCAACATTAAGACATTTGAACAAATCTATCTATTGACTAGAATTCCGTTTCGCAGAGAGAAATACTGGATAGTCTCACTTATATGTGGGATAAGGAGACACAAACAGACAAGAAAAATTTAAAACTGTCAGCAGAACTAAAATATAGAGCAAGAAATGGGAAGGAGGTAAAATTGGGGGAGGGATGGGCATAAGACATTAAGATGGTTCACAGGTGATGATAAGGTGGTGGGAGAACCTTCGGGTAGGCTGTGATGTATGTACGTACGTATGTATGTATGTATGTGTGCGCAATCAATTTAAAAAATAGTTCTATTTCAGAACCATGAGATTGAAACCAGAACATAGAAAGTCTCAAATACTGGCTTAGAAAGTTTGTACCTTTTTCTGTAAAATAAAAGAAGAATTTCATGTAAGCGTTACAGTATCAAGTACTGAAGTGGGTGCTGTAGAGGCCTGAACAGAATCTCCTACACAAGCAAGTGTGCCCCATGACACTCTCAGCTGTATCACTTCTCTGCTAATAGCAGCCTCCCCAGAAACAAGCGTTAGTGGCTGACTGATTGACATGGGATGCAAAGGGTCGTTTTATAACTCAGGGTGCACCAGTGGTGATAGATTTGTGCTACTATGGGATTGGATCCAAGTGAGTGTTTTACTCTCTATCAAACTTTATAGATTTATCACTTATTGATTAAACTGTACAATTTTGGGTGTGTAGTCCTACGCTTTAGCATGTACATGTTTCATTCACCCCAAGCTTCTTTAATACAGAGAGTATTTGTCCTCACCCAAAAAAGACCCCCAGCTTTGGGTTCAGCTTCTAGAGAATTGACCCAAGTTTTAATTACATGTGAATTTGCATTAGGAGATGCTAACTCCAGCAGTGGTGTGGAGGACAAATTAAAGATCAAGATTCAAAAATCTCATTTTCTTCAAAGTCTAGTAGGAGCATATAAAATTATCTGTGCCTCAAGATCCATGATCCGGGGCAGTTATTTATCTTTTCACATACATTTTTGTCTTTCCCACTTCACTTCCATTCATTTTACCACAAATAGCACCTCTTGATACAGCTTAGAGCAAAACAACAGAAATTCCCTGGTTATGTTTGGACAAAACTTCTGAGATTTTGAATATTTTACTGAGAAATAAACAAGTAAAAATCCCTTTGCCTGTAGGTGGATATCTGAAGGCCATAACTTCAGCAAAACCTCTTGTACTCTCTGAAAACTGGCATCTAATTATGCATACATATGCACACCCACAAACACCCAATCTTTGTCAGCTAACATTCTAGCACAGCATTGATAAATATTTGTGTTTAATGGCACTTAAGGGGAGCATTTTGATTTCTAAACATTGGCTGGTGAGTAATGATTTTGCCAAGAGCACAGCAAGAATTTTGCAGTCTTAACTATTCCTAGGTTTTTGATGACATACAATTATTCCACAGTGCAGAAAGGAGTGGAGAGGTCTTTAAAGAGCTTGCACCAGGGAATAATTTCATCAGGAATAATGGTGGGAGCACCAAATGAATTCTTAAGAAATGCATTTTTACATTTTAGCTGCCATTCTTGCTTTTATCTGAAGACTCAAGCCTTCTGAAGGGCTTGTTTTCTGTACTGGGGCAAAAAGGCTATTGCAGGCTTTAATTTTGCACCTTTCCAGTGGGTTCTAGAAGGACACCTAATTTGCAATCAAGTAAACCTAGAGGTGATGCCCAGATTGTTGTGTGAAATGAAGCAAACCTCTAGCCTGAGCAAGGGGAGAATGTGCAAATGAGGGAGAATTTAGGGGGCGGGCTCCAGAGGTTGATAGATAGAGACTTCACTGACTGCATAATGTTGACTGCAAGTTCCCAGCCTGTGGCTGAACTGTCACACATCTAAAATGGGAACGATTATACCTCTATAGGAGGGTGTGTGAGAATGATTAAGGTGGTACTTGGGAACTGCAGAGCTCCCTTTACAAAATGAATTTTTGCCCAGTGTGGGCTCTTTTCCAGATTCATGATCTGAGTCAAGCTCTCCCTTTCTGGGTCTCTTGCCTTCCCAGAGGCACCAGTGAAAACCTGTGATGTGACGCGGAGGTTAATAAGACAATCAGGCGAGGGCTAACAACTACTCTCTGGTATTGAGTGCTGTGTGTCACACTGAAGCTCCATACTTGTCTTTTCATGTAGTTTTGTCAAGGTTCCCGGGGAAAAGCTTGAAGACCCCAGGTTCAGAACAAAATATCCCTGTGGAATCTGTGTGTCTCACATCTAAGTCCCTGCATTTGAGGCAAACCAAGTTATTACAAATTGAATAATGTAGAATTAAAAAGTCTTATGTCCAATCAGCTCAGTGGAGACAGCAATCTGGGGACTTCCATATACTCCCTAATTTTGGAGGATATTATTTGGTAACACTGGAGTGAAGAAAACTTAAATGGTAGGGGAAGAAAAACGTCCCTTTTTCCCTTTTCTACCCCTGCACATATACAAACATCCATGAGTAGATAAAGTGACCTATTCTTATATTACTGCCATTCTAATTGGCATTTTATCCAGAGTCATAAGACCTGGATTTCAATGTTTGCTCTTTCACCTTCCAGGGTTTGACCTTAGGATAGCCGTAGGCCTAAATAAAGAGTTCCCTCTTCTATGGAAAAGACAATGAGATCCCCAACTTCCTCTCATGGTATTATATACCCTATAGGCAAAGTGAGTTTTTTTTTAATATATATATTTATCATTTATAACCAAAACTTTGAATTGCCTCCTTCCCACGAGACTTCCTTCCCTTCTCAGAAAAACATAATTGTTTTCTTATCAATGATTTCCTCTCTTGGGATGTTGCTGTGCAACAGAGGAAGTACAAATTGCCTTAATTTAGCTCCAAAAATATTTGAGTAGGTCAATTTCCAGAGCATTTTCAAGTGTCTTTGTCAAGTGTCAAATGTGTGGACAATGAATTTTAGTGAAGAGTAATGGCCATTTCTGTAAATAGCAGCAATAAAGCAGGGATGAGGGGCTGGGAGGGGAAAGAAAAGGTTAGTGCAGGTGATCTGCTCTACAGCTAGCTGGAAAACTAGGCTTTACATTAGAAAGAGAGAAGAGCTAGGTGGAAGTACTTAGTCCTCATGTTTTTCTTTTCTAGAGAAGAGCAATTACTGTGTTGACTTTATTTTGACTGGTCTTTAAGGTTTGTTGACTTGGAAATTATTTTATCCTCCCTTTTATTTGCTTTACCTTAATGAGGTGATTACACCTGTAGGCCATCAGCAGATACAGTGGGTACCTGGGAGCTCACTCTCGATGTCAGGTGAGATAGGATGCCAAGAAAGATCTAATGCAGGGATGGGTGCACAGAGTTCAGCATGAATGCTTTTAGCTCTTCTTCCTAAATGAGAGAGCTCTTTATTTTATCTACTTTTGAAATAAATCTGAAGAGCACAGAGTAAAGCCATGTGAAGAGAGTTGGTCTTCCCCCCCTGAGTCACTTGGCCTGGCCACTTGACCTCTCCAAGCTTCCATTGACTCAACTACAAAATAGCAAAAATATCGAAGTCTGTTCCCCAAGGCTGTTGGAAGAATCAAATACACTTATACATGCCTTTATTCCTTCAACACGTGTTAACTAAGCAACTGTTATATTTCAGAGACTATGCTAAGACTTAGCAATACAGTAGTTTAAAAAAAAGGCAACAGGATTCCTGTTCCTGGATAAATTACATTCTATAATTAAAATGTACAGGAAGTAGACAATGAGGAGTGTCATGGAAGGGTAGAAGGGGATAGGGAGTGCTTGGTGAAGCTGGTACAATTGCAGTTTGCACAAGGTCACTAAGAAAGGTGACATTTGAATGAATGCCAGCAATAAGTGAAGAAGCAAGCAAGTCAATATCTAAAGAAACAGTATTCTAAATATAATAGCAAATGAAGTGAGAATGTGAGAATACTTTGTAAATAATAAAGGATTGTCTAAATGTAGACTGTTATTGTCATGACTATTAAATACAGCTAGTCTAATACAAGAGACTAGACTCTTTACCAGCATATATTTCTGCTTCTCAGTGCTCAGAAACCTATTCATATCCAGTCCTAGCACCTCAGCAGTCCCTGGGATTCCATGGAGAAGGAGAAAGGTGAGTGGTTTGGGGTTTCTATGGTTCTTATCTCTATATCATTGTTACTATTATTAACTACATCTGGGGTCCTATCTAAAAGAACTGAAAATGACTAACAAGTCAATAAAAATTTAAAAGCCAGAATTCATTAGCATTCTGAGACCCAAAAGGAAAAAGCTAATTGTGGAATGCTTTTTTCCTTTACTTTTCATATGGTTGTGCTGGAATGGCAAAGTCTGCCTCCTTGGTATAAATGTATGTTTCCACTGACATTTAGAAATGTCTCTGAGAGCTTCAGATAAAAGGGTCCCTAGATGGGCAAGGAGTTTCAATTATTCTGCATGGAAAATCATTTTTTTTTCCAGCGATGCTTTTTGTTATCTAGAGGCCTCAGCTGAAGCAGTTGGGAAAGTTAATGAGCAGAATTGATAATGACAGGTAGGAAAATTGATTGTCAGTCAAGAGATGGCAGGAATATCAGCATGGGGATATATACAGGAGGTGGAGGATAGAGCAGTTAGAAATGAGAAATAGAGATGGGCCAGTATAGGGGAAGACACTAGAGATGCTGATAGAAGACCTGCGATGGGGGATGCTCAAAGGCACTTTGTAATTTACGATGTAAGAGACATAGGGGATTTTCTGATTTCATTATTTCTAGGCTACCTTACCTCACAACCACAAATGGATTCAGTACTGGTAAGGAGAGTTAGCCAACATGGCTTAAGAGTCTGGCATTCTCAATGTAGTCCCAGGATCAGCTGATTATTCCCACAACTTTGCCACAACTGGTAGGTAAGATATCCTTATCCTGTAGCCTAGTATCTAAGAAACTCTCATCCAAAAATCAAATTATACAAAGGAAGCTGCTCAGTGCTGTGAGACAGAATGCTGCCTGTCAGGACTAGAATCCAGGTCAGATTCCTCACTAGGAAATTTTGACATCATTTAGTCTGTCCAAGAAATCTACCTTAAGTTTAATACTTGTGATTTATGGAATGGACATTTCATCAATGTTTGATTCAGTAAACCTATAGGAAGATACTCTCTGACTAATGTTTGAATGACAGCTAAACCTTGTACAATTGGATTTTGAGATCCTTGAAGAATCAAAATTGATGAGTGAAAGAAGCACAGGATAAAGTGGGAGTTGGAGGATTTGGATTTTTATCCTGACTAATTATACCCTGGCATTTGAACTGGGGACAAGCATGAAATCATCTACCCTTGGAGCCTGGAAGGAGCTTAATGGTCACATAAGCCAATTCCTTCTTCTTTCATAGTCTCCTGGGCCATATCTCTGAGAAGTCCTTTAGTTCTGTGATGGGACTATTCCAGTTAAGACCAACTCTAATTGTTAGAAAGATCATTCTTCCACTAAACCAACCTGGTATATGCCTCTTGAATAAATTCCTTCATTATTCCTTCTCCAGAACTCAGTTTCCTTGTTAGAAAATTTGGAGATTGCTATGTGCACCTGCTCTGCCTCTCTGAGGGTAGTAGAGTACCATTATATAGTAAGATTCACTTAAAACAAACAGGCAAAAATCTCAGTAGATATGTCGTAAAAAATACACTAAAAATCACCGTGAAACTGAAAAATGCCTTCGAGCTTCATTTTTCTGCCCTATGAAATAGAAATGGAAACATATGCCCCCCCATCTGTCAGAATTTTTGTTAGAATTCAACAAAGATCAATCAAAAAATGCAACATAAGGTAGCCAAAGGAGACCTTCAGTTGGAACCAGAAACATTATTGTCTTACCCCTTAACTACTGTATATTTACACAGAAATTCTTCAAATTCTCTGAGTCTTCCTTTCTCAGCTTACAGAGTAGAGGTGTTAATGCTTGCATTCATTTCTCTTATAAGGTTTGAAAATCAGTTGAGCTAATTGACCTGCCTCTGATTTGCACAACAGTGCTCTGAATACATGACTTAATGACTACTTGTTGGTGAATGCCAGAGAACCCATGCTCTCTCTTCCTGTCCCCTGGCATGCGGCTCTACTCCAGAAAATAAGTTCTTAATTGGAGAGCTAGGTAATCCTGAGTAAGAGACCTCTTCTAGGATGTGAACTCAAGAAGAACACCCCAGGCAAGTTGTGGAGGTACTTAGGATTGATCTCATTTGGTTTTCACTGAAATGGCAGTGCTCCATTCTGGCAATATTCATCATTAATCAAAAAATATTATCATGGCACTTTACTCTGGGTCTCTGTTACCATCTGGTATAGTCATAGTAAAGACCATTCCTGTAGTAGCAAACCACAATTAAGACACTAGTACTCCTCACTTCATTGAATACAAAAATGTTTAAGTTAGAAGCAATCTCTGGTCACTTAGTCCACTTGATTGTGTAGATGGGGAATCTAAGGCCCAAGGGAACACTTGTCCTAGAATCAGTAGTCATTAATGCCGGACTTAGAACTAAAGACTCCAGTTCTCAGCACAGTACTTTACAATACCTATTGCTGCACTTCAACAAATGGAGAATCCTGGGTGAGATTATAACCAGTGACCCCAAAATCTTAGAAAGTTTATTAAGATGGTCAATATGTAAACAAGTGACTCCAGTCCAAGAAAGACCCTTTTCTATAACCCCTTTGTAGTATATATGTATAATAAGGGCCAAATTCTAAATTTTTGACATCTCTACAATGGGGCCATGTGTATTCCTTTATTCACTCAGTATTAAATATTTATTGTAAATATTTATTAGCACCTATCCTACCACATTATTTTAACCAGGTCTGTACACACAGTGATGTTCCCAACAGGTATACTAATATATTAGATTCAAGGTAACCCTAGAGAATCTGCTTTGTGAATATACTTGTCTGTGACAAGTATTCAAATTGGTAAGTCATGGCTACTACCTATAGGATATATAATGCAATCAGCTTGTCCATGATGCCCATTGAAGTGCAGGCAGCAGGCTCCTGTAGGTCCTTTATTGTTTCTAGTAGTTACATAGACACACTAGGCAGAGCAGATCAGGACAGGGTCAATGCTGGTGGGGTTGGGAGACAAGTAAGCTTCCCAGCCCCTCAGGAATGTTCAAGCTCTTTTGCTGCCATTTCCTCTCTTTGCTATTTTCTAGTGCTCTCTCTTTCCTCTTCTATGCTCTCTCTTGTGCTTTTTCACCCTGGAGTGATGCTTCCTTTCTATCCTCTCAACTTATGCCCAGATGAATCTGCTCTCACATGGGTATAGCCATTGGATCAGGTATGCACTATGACGGGAAGGGTGCAATACTACAGGTGCTGGTTGTAGAAGCTAATGGAGAAAAAAAAGCCACGCCTACTAGTTTATCCTATAGGATATTATATCAGATGTGAGAAGACAGAATACATTAGGCCTATATTTGCTCTCAAGGTGCATTCTGTCCAACTGAAGGTGGAAATTTGATAGACAACTTAATTGACATGCTGAAGATGACCATGCCAGAAACAAGCACTGGGACCATGAGACCATCAGAACACCTAAGTCATCTTGAGAGAGTTGGCTAAGGCTTCATGAAAAGGGAGATGTTTGAGTTGAATCTTTAATAGATGTATATGATTTAGCTAATGGGATGGCCAGTGTAATGTAACCAATCATCATCAATCACCAATTGAAGGGAAATGGACAATTCCTGATGCCGTTTGTCATTCAAATATCAGACTCACCAATCTACTTAGGTTCTTTATTGGTTCTATCAGTCACACAGACACACCATGTAGGGTAGGACCAGAGCCAGGGAATGATGGGATTGGGAAGTGGGGGTGGGGTGGGAAGGTGCGTCTGGGAGGTAGGTGAGCTCCCCAACCACCAGGAATCTTCACACTCTCTCTCTGGACTCTCTCTGGCATTCTCTTGTGCTTTCTAGTGCTTGTGCTTGTCTTGTATGCTCTCTTTCAGAATCATGCTGCCCTTAGCACCGCCTCCCAGATTCAGATGTGACCACTTACATGCCCACTGAGCACAGGTGCATACATAATCATGGGGAAGACACAATACCCCAGGTACAGATCCCACAACCTGATCAAGGAAAAAGCCTACACCACACTGTGGGTGATTTAAGGACAACGAAGAATAGGAAAGTTAGAAGAAGCTTAATATATTCAAAAAATTGGAAAAATGGATGAGGAAAGAGGAGTGTTGATAGGAGGGACTCGGGAAGAAGGTAGGGATCATTTTCCAAGGTTTTTTCCTTGGGCAATGAGGAGAAGTCAGGGATTTATTTTAAGCAGAGGATTGACAGATTCAATTTGATTTTCAGAAGGTAACTTTGGCAGCTTTGTGGAGAAGCAATTGGGACTCCAGAAAGACAAAGGAGGCTGAGACTGTGATAAACTCTGCTTGCCTCCCATCCTGCACCAGGCTGTTGGGAGATTACAGGAAATGATGATCACTTTGTAAATAGCACCTCCCTTCAGAAAAGAGACAGGTGCCATTACTCATTCCATTCCTTGACTTCCAGAGCTAAGTCATGGTGATAAAAGAAAATGATGGAAAATGCGATTGTGGAAGAGGAGCAAGGGAGGAAGGGAGGTGGGAGGAGGACAGATAAATACTTGGTGTCAAACAGTGTTTAAAATATCCTCTTTGCATCACACTAGCTCTTAATTGGCACCAACCACTGAGGGGCTGATTGATCCCAGCGAGGGTCCAGAAAAACACATAATTTCTTACAAGCCGCTGAAATTCATGAGCACAGTGGGGGTCCCACACACCAAAAGCTTTGTTGTTGCTGAGGTCTAAGGCTTCCTAGAAGGGATAAATATCCAGGGGTACAGTTTTTTTTCTTTTTAACATGGGGAATATATTCATGTAGTTAATGCCTGTGGTCTTGCTGAGCAGATGAAAAGAGGGTAGAGCAAAGATCTGGGCTACAGAGCTACTTGTTATAAATTACTCTTAATATTATGGGCTCGTTAAGGAGATGTTGGGTCTGAAGGATGTGGGCAGGAAACCTAATTTTGGATTAAGCGCTTGATTCTCAAAATATTTGTTCACTGTATACTCAGGGTTGAGGGTCAGAGGAGTTATACTCTGCATATCTCATATTTAGAATCTGGTCTCTATGGTTCACCCTAGGTTTGCCAGGCACTCCCAATGCGGGGGGGGGGGGGGGGGAGCCAACATTTATGGGAAACCTATTGTTGCTAAGTATTTTGAATTTTTCCCCACTCTGCAATCCTAGCACTATAAGAGAGAGGACTCCTTTTTCCTCAGCTGTGAAAATTCAAGTTAAAAAGAGATCATACACTATGTGGAAGGTAAGGGCATGGAGAGGGCATGGAGAATCTGGTGTACCCTAGGTTCCCAAGCTTCTAACTCAAGGTCTGATTAGGGGCAGTCATTGAATGACTTTTACTGGCATTGGCAAGGCAGAGTCACAGCTTTTTCTTTATGGGAAATATATTGACAAGGCTCACAGTACAGAATTGTGTCCTTCATGAGGATTCATAGGCAACAAAAGTTGCACACTGGGCTTCGCTGTGCCACTTCTGGAAATCAGTGTGTGTTTATCACATAGATGTGGATCCTGTAACTGTGGGTTGTATTACTCTGACTTTCTTCTTTTCTTGGCACATCAGAGAGTTCTAGGATTAAGGAGTAGGACTATGGCACTAAGGTTGGCTTACATGGGCCAAAGGGGATGTCTTGTGGGTATTTTAACCCTCATTATGTTAGTCGCATCTTTCCTTCTTTTCTAATAGATTTACTTTAACAATAACAACAACAAAAATCCAGTTTTATTCTTAGTATGTTGACTTATCTGCCTCATTTTCTTCTTGGTTTGTTTATTTTCTCCTCATAGTACATTCACATTCAGACATACCCCTCTGTTTGTGTTGCTTTTTTACATACACCATGGGGTGATCTGTGTTGCTCTTTTACATACACCATGGGGTGGAATGTGTATACAACCTTTGTTCATTACTTCCATGTAGATTCATGAGGAAGACTGACAGATCCCTCTCAGCTTAGTTAGTGACTTTATGATGAATATTTACATGCTGTCAAAAAAGTGAAATAACACAATATAATACTTGTGTATTTGTTCTCTATGATGTAAAACTAATTTTTCTCTGAATAATTTGGTTCCTTGTACAATAAGCCTTTTAAATAAACTAGAAGAAATAACCTGTTAATTTGACATGGAAACAGACAAACCTTGGTATAACAGTCTCCTAGGTAGAGAAACTAGTATTCAGGTTCTGATATTGAAGGTATGTTAGCATGCAACCAAGAGAGACCCCAGGACTCCCAAACATGTATGCTCTAAAGGGGTCCACTGGGCCTTTGGAGCTCCCTTGCCAGCGGAGAGCAAAGGCAGCGATCACCCTCCAGGTAAGCCCCTCATGTCTGGAGAGCCCAGGAGGTGGGAACAGTGGGGTTTTAGCCCCATCCACCAGCAGATGGTTGATGCATGGGGCAGTCATCTGCAACCTGGATCGGCTAAGGCTTGTTTCCCCCAGCCCCTAGCCCAAGGGGGGCTTGGGGCAGCACATGCACAGTCATTTAGGCCCCACCCCCATGCAGGGAGGAATCAGCATGGGGGCAGGGGAGGGATTTGAGCAGATGAAAAGAGGGTGGGCAGTCTAAGCAAGCTGCCTGCATGTCTGGGGTCCTGGGCTGTCAGAGCTCTCTTGCCAGCATGGAGCAAAGGTGGTGATGACCCGTGGGTAAGCCCCTCATGCCTGGAGAGCCCAGGAGGGGGGCCAGGTGGGGCTTTAGCCCCCTCTACCACTGGAGATTTTTTGCACAAGGCAGCCATCTGCAGCTTGGATTGGCCAAGGCATGTTCTCTCAGCCCCTAAGCCCAGGGGGGCTTGGAATGTACATGCACAGCCATCCATACAGGGAGGTACTGGCACATGGGAAGGGGCAGATAATGCCCCTTCCATTTCACTCTCACTCCAGCTAATCTTCAGAAGGAGCAAGAATATACATAACACAAACCCCATCACAGAATGGGTGGGAAATTGAGTGAACTAGTGCATGCAAGACAAGAGAAACAACTATGGAAACACGATGTCTCGAAGCACAACTATGCACTCACTGGGTCTGGAAGACCCAAGACCTCATTTCGGTGATGCCTCCTAGGAGAGCAAGGCACCCCTCCCCACACTATGGGAGAGGAGAGGAAGGTCAAAGACTGGGAACATTGGTCCCATGGCAAAGTGGCAAACAGGCAGAGGAGATTATCACAATGGCCATTCACAGATGCCTGTATCTACAGAGAAACCTCTTCACCAACACTGGCTGGGGATGAGATCCCCTAAATCTGATGCCAGAACCATAAGGTAAAGCAGCAAAACAACAGAGATGGTATTGGAGAAGACAGCCTCCAACAAGAATGCATGCACAGGCCACAAATATATATAGACTGGCTACCCAATGCAAACTTAAGACTGAAAACCTACCAGCAAAGTTCCCCTCTTTCCAAGAACACAGTCACTCATCCAATGAAAGAACACTGTCACAGGAAAGAAAAAGACAAGCAGTCTTAACACAGACTAGCAAACAATGAAGAGCAGGGTTTGAGAGAATGGAGAGGCGGGGAAGGTATCCTAAAAACCATTTACCATGGTTGTGATTTAAAGAGAAAAAATAAATAAAATTTAAAAAATTAAAAATTAAAGGGATTCAGCCATCCATCATGCACACACAAAATAAAACAGATTCA
This sequence comes from Uropsilus gracilis, assembly GCA_004024945.1. Taxonomy (NCBI): domain Eukaryota; kingdom Metazoa; phylum Chordata; class Mammalia; order Eulipotyphla; family Talpidae; genus Uropsilus; species Uropsilus gracilis. The sequence goes on along the minus strand of PVHY01004758.1, from coordinate 76,292 downwards.
ACATGAAAAAAATTTAATATAATTAGTATGCAATAATAGTTTTCCTAATGAAATACCCAAAGTTATCCATTCTCTTGTAGGTAAATACCAAACAGGGTTGACCCAAAGTGGGGCACTGAGGCCTGAAAGTTTGTCAATACTTAAGGCACTTTCTGATGGGGTAACAATGGGATAAGGCAGAAGGAGTCAGGCAAGTCTGAACTATAGGAGCAAAACTGAAGTACAAATCAAAATAATGGCTGCCACTTTCAGCCTCTCATGTATCTCTCACACAGATGTCTCTTCTAAGTATCTCTCTAAGTCTCTGTTCCATGTTTTCTTTCCAGTCACCATGTCCCTAATGCAAGTCCAGAGTATAGACACAAGTGTGCCCTTCTTCTCCATATATTTCTCTCTGTCCCATGGGTCTTACTTCATCTAGAGTCCACCTGCCTTCTTCACCTGGTTGCTTGACTTTGCCCCTCATTTGCTGGAGCAGGGAGCATGGAACCTCCCCTTTTAGGAAGATACCTCTGTTACAGGTATGGAGTCAGTCTCCTCCAAAGATCAGGCAGGTCTTTCTCAATATGCCCAGATGGGCCTCTAGTAACCTTGAAAGTGGAACTAGAGGTCATCAGGACCCTGTGGTCTTAGGAGGTCTATTACCATTACTTAAGGAATGCAGATTATTGAGAGCAGTTGGGGCCTTGAAGATTAGAAGTTTCTCTTTTTGACTAAATTCTTCACCCCACCCTGACCTAAAAACATTTAACCCCCAAATTGTGCCCTTTTCCTAATCAGAGATATTTCCTTTTTTAAAAAAGTCATTTGGAAGGTCTCATCTAGTTACAGATTCATCAGTAAATATGTTTTCCCTATCCTTACTCTCAGAATAAGAGGAGTAACGCTGTTCTTTGTCTGTCATGTGAAGTTCCCTCTCTCCTTAATACTCTGGATCCCAAAATAAATATCCCTGAGCATATCCATTATCCTTTAGAACGTATAGCTATGTAAATTCTCCACATATGTTATTAAACTGGTTGTTTTTCTTCATTAATTCACTTGATATTATTTTTATTTCTCATCCACTCCAAGAAGAACTGAGAGGGTGTGGAATAATTTCCTTTGCACCTTAACAATGGACACTAGAATATGCTACTCCAAAATATGCTTCTTTGGCATAGGGTTTATATTAGCTAAGGATATTGGGATCCAGGAGACACCAAGTTTTCCTCCTTCCAAATGTCAAAAAAAGCATATATGTTTTCCCTTTTCTAAAAACAGTTTATGTTTATAAAGGAAATGTTACCTCTGGAAACAATTCTTATCACCTGACTTATCTCCATAAAAGACAACTTTTTAAAAACATATATTTCTTCACCTCTCCTAGGACTTGCACCACCCCCCTCCAGAAGCCCCAAATCCTCTTTTACTTTATTTACATGAGATACTGTAGGTGATATATTCACTTCAGTTGTCTAGATAGCTGCCTCCTTACGTCACATTTTCCTTGATTTACCCATGCAAATTGTGGAAGTATGTAATTAAAATTGCTTTTACTCTTGTTAATCTTTCCTCAGATTGAGTGAAGTGCCCCAATCATTGAATATAACCAATAGAAGTGTAAAAAAATTTTCTTCTCCACAAAACAGTGAGGCATTCAAGACAATTCTATTGACTTAGGAGCTCAGTATCATCCAGTTGAGATCACTTTTTATATATGTTATTTTATTTGATCCTCACAACAATATGTCAGGAATGAGAATTCCATGTCACAGGTGAGATCATTGAAACATTGAGGTACAGAAGTTGGTTAAGTAGCATATCCAGAGATGCTGGGTGATGGCAAAGAATTGAACCAGTACATATTTTTTCTTGCAGAGTACATGCTGACCTCCGCAAAGCAAGAGTTTCTTTTATATTTGCATTGAGAAAGGCAAGCAGGAGGCTAAAAGCTTGCTAAGAGAACAACCAACAAAAACAATTTAACTTAATAATAGATTTATTTCAAGTGTTGGGTGTTCTGCTGTTTTCACAGTGCAAATCAATTTCTGAGAATCTGAGCAAAAAGACCATCCATCCAGAGTTTAGTGAATAGATTTGATCTTTGCATCTTGGTTCTCTCCAGACCTTCCTCACAAAGTCAACACCGTTTATGGTTGTTCCTCATTACTTTTACGGATGACTTGTTCAGACTAAGTGACACTGTTATTATAAATAGCAAAAAGGGACAATTAATACTCTCTTCAACTCTTGTGAGTTAGAACTCTCCCAGGAACATCCATTTCTAGAACTTTCATTCCAAAGGAAATGCATCAATAAGAAACAGTTATTTAATTTCCATACAGGCTGAGAGCATTCCCATGCAAGTATGAGTGAATTATTGTATTAATCACTTTCTAATAAAGCAAGTGAAGCAGAAAACTGCCAAAGGATAAAAAAAAATCACTTATTATTTAAAAAAGCACTTTGCAAGCAGATCTTAACAAATAAGCCCTTGAATTTTGCTGGCCCCATGTGTATACAAAGCTTATTTGTTATGACTTTCCACAGTCATCTCTGCATCTTGTCCTAACAGAGAGAAAAGCATGGATCTAGTTTGGCAAAAAATTTGTGAGATTCCGAGGTAGACTGATTTTCAGTAAATAATTCTATAGAGATGAAGATAACATTACTAATCTCATCAGACTTGCACAAATATTACGTCTCCTTGGACAATCAATGTTGTCTCCAAAGTTCTCTCTGCCAAAGAACATACTGGTATTGACATCAAGTTGCTTTGAAAATACCAATTATAAATTTTACTAAAACAGCTGTTTTAGCCACTCTAGTAAGAATAAGTAAAATTCAATTTAAAAATTGTCAGACATGGGCCAACAAGAGACTTAGTTAAACTTCATTACTGGTGAGTTTTGAATTTGAATAATAGTTTTGTTAAAGGGTAACTCCAGGGGGAAATGGGTAATTTGAATATGAGTTCTCACCTGCGCTTAAAGACTCAAGACAAGACTCAAGAGCAGGCACACAGAGATATGGCAGTCATGGTTTATTTATAAAAGAAATGAACAGAGCAAAAACCATGTTCACATTGGGACTGAGACCATGGTGCACGCTGAAAACTCAAAAGCTGACAGATAAGTGCATATGTATTTGATTTTTTTTTTAGCAAACAAATACAATATAGTTTATCCATATATGGCAAAAGTATAGCAACACATTGAACATAAAATACTTCAAATTTACAACAATAGTTAACACTGGAACCAGAACAGGAACAGAAATGTGAAAATATTGCCAAGACAATCATTTCATAAAGCAAGAATGCCAAAATGATAACATCTCTTAAATCTGTGCATAGACTATATAAGAATTTGCCATAACACTTTTGAACTAAATAATTCAGATACAAAATTAAAAATTAAACATACATAATTAGAGTTTATAGTAGTGAGCATTAGATAAGTTGTCTGAAAAACATTTATATGCAAACATTTTATGCTGTATTTAATTAATTAATTAATTTTTGCATATATATGTGTATTTTTATTTATATCACATTATTGCATTATTGTGTACCCCGGGGCTTTCCTACTTCACCAACACCTGTTAGCCATCCTGATCTTTTGTGCTCTTCACCTCCCCCTCCTTTTTCCCCCTCCTCCTCTCTTGTTCCATTGTTCAGTCCCATTGGTTGTTTTTATTTTTCCTTGTTTGTTTTTCCCTATATCCATCATATAAGTGGGACAATCCTGTATTTCTCTTTTTCTTTTTAACTCAATTCTGCTAATATGAGTCTTTCTAGTTCCATCCATGTTGCTGCAAATGACATGTGTTTGTCCTCCTTGATGGATGCGTAGTATTCCATCATGTATATGTACCACATTTTTTTTAGTCAATCATCTGTTTTGGAGCATTTGGTTTGTTTCTGAATCTTGACAATTGTAAACAGAGCTGCAATGAATATGCACGTACAGGTGTCCTTTTGAATTAACGTCTTCAAGTCTTCTGGGTAGATTCCTAGTAGTGGGATTGCTGGGTCAAATGGTAAGTCCACTTTCAATTGTTTGAGGGTCCTCCACACAGTCTTCCATAGTGGCTGGATGGTTGTTGAACTCCACTCTTAGTTCCCAACAACCCCCTCTTCAAGAAATCAAGAGTCATGGCAGATTCATGGCATTATGGGAATTGTAATCCTCAGTGCATGGACTCTTTGGCCTGAATTGGATGTCTAGGCCATAAACCATCAGATAGAGTTCATTCAGGGCATACTATTCCTCCAATAGATTTACTGACTTTCAGGGAGTTTCAACTGAGGCAGCTATAGCCTCTATCATCAGACTTCCTCCCTAAATTTTGTGATGCCATTCCATGTAAAATGACCCTGGCATGAGAGGCAAGGCTGTCTTTCATAAAGGAGATGCTGCTTATCACTCAGAGACATATTGCAGGGAGGACATAAATCTGCAATGATGCCTGTGGACCATTCTTATCATGGATGGGAGTGGAGGCACATGTACATCCCAGCCCAGTTCTTTTCAAAGACAATTAAACAATGAAGAGTCAACCATTTGAAATATAACTATCTAGTGTAAGCAAACAGCTATTGATGAGTCAAACTTCTTGTTCATAATAATTTCACCAAATATCTGGAATGGTTTGCCTTTTGAGGACTTTAAAGAGATGTGCTTTAAAAAAAAAAATGATGAGGAGGTTGTCTTTCCAGGAGGAGTGAGGGAGATGCCCTTAAGGGTGAGAGCTGCTATATGCACATACGTAACTTTCACAAAAATTTGACCCTCACTTAACCTTTAGAACCCTTCCATGAAATAAACCTTTGGTTTTAAAGACATATTTTTGAAGTGACAGAGTTTTGCTACCTCACAAACCTTACATATATGTCACTATTACCTTGGTGCAATTTATATTTTATTCCTCAAAAGAAGCTCAGCGTCTTCTTCCTGAGAACAGTTGATAAAATACCTTTTCTAAGATCTCAGAATTTAAGAAATAAAAGGCCTTTTTCATGTAGAGTCAGTATAAGGAAAGGCTTCTTAAGCCTTATAGGATTTTAATTACCACTGTAAGTCTAGGTCTGATAAAGTGGTAGATAGAGAAAATACATAAAATTCAGTCAAATTTCATTACCATAGTCTAACCATGTAAGCTCATTAATCTTATTTTTCAACATGCAATGATAAAAGATCTAGCATGATATAGAACCTTAACACTGTTTGGTAAAGAAATGAATTAATTGCAATTTTGTTGTATTTGCTCACATTGCTTCTCTCTCATCCTAAATTTTTCATAGATATGTTGAGCATATATATATTTATATATTACACATTATATTATATATAATTTATAATAATATTACATATAAACATATATATTACATATAGCATATGTTATTTAATTGCCCTTATTTAAAACATCTTTCTTTGGACCATAAAATTCTTTTAATTATTATTCATAATGACTGACTAATATAGGAAGCAGCTATCTAAAAGCTGAATGTATTTCTTAAGAAACTGGTGATTTTTCAATCCCTCAGGTGTCATACATTGACCTGTTACTCAGCTATGAAATATGAATTGAAGTTAGACACACTGCTTTAAGAACACTTCCCAGTATATGACTATGTACCTTAGAACTTGTCATTTTTTCAAAGCAAATAGACTTTCATAAATATGACTATTATGAATCAAAACTTTTCCAAGAACCCTTTCTCCCATGTATACATTGTACTTCTTGATACACATCCCAATTTATTGTATAAGTAAATTTGAAAAATAATAGATCTTTACTTCCTTGGAAATTGCCATGAGTTCAATTAATAACTGATAAACAAATTTGTATGTACTGGACACACTTGAGATGACTAAGCCTCAATCTTTGATCTCAGGGAGTTCAGTTCACAATTTCTAATGCTTTATGGGGTTTTGTGTATGTGATATTGGAAAACCACGTTCACCATCCTGGTGGAAATCAGGAAATGATATCGGTAGGAGGGGGGCCTGATCTATCAGCAAATCACTGAGATAATAAGGTATATGTTATAGAGGTGCATGCAGCAAAGTTTTTTTCTAAATAATGGAATGGTCAGGAAGTGAAAACTTCAGGCCTCAGGAACAAAAGGTCTTTTCACTTCTCTGGGAGGGTAAAGGTGAGCCCTGTTAAAAAAAAAAAAAAGAGAAGTCATTCAGGAAAAGCAGAACATTTGTCTTCGTGGAAATGGCTATAGCGGATCATGGCAGGCTGTGCTCTTGGAAAACATCTACTTCAAAATCCTGTGAAATAGATGAGGCCAAGGCAGGCACAGCGGGAAGTGACTGACACAGACCTGGTTCATGTCAGGCCAGAGGTGCTGGAAAGGACTTTGGATTTAGAAACAGAAAATCTAAATCTTCCTCCCTTGATTCCAGATTAATCAAGATAACAATATAGATTAATGACAGCAAGTATGTATAGCATTCTCTATGTGTCAGGCTCTGATCTGAGTGTCCTCACATAAATCAATTCTTTTATTCCATTAGGGTTTTGTAACAATTTTATAAGATAGAGACTATCTTCTAAAAAATCATTATGGTCCCCATTTTAGACAAAAAAAAAAAAAAGCAAACAAATAGGGTGATAGGGATATTTGAGGGCAATAGATATGTTTATGATGCAAGTTATGTAGATGCTTTAGGCAAATGTATACTTTCTCACTTTTTATCAAGCTTAAATCTTAAATATGTACAGATTTTTGTATCATACACTACTAGTGTGACTTTTAAAAAGATAACGAAATTTAAAGCATGCTTCCTCACTGTGGATTGCGTAGGAGGTACAACCAAGACCCTCTAGGGGAGATTGTTTAAAAACTTCACTTTGAAAGATCAATAACTCTTTAATTCTGTATCATTCAAATCTGATCTCCTACTGATTGCACTATGGATTATTTTATTAGCATTTTTTTTTGTATCTCACATTACTTTAGGTATGTGTTTGAAGTTCAAATGATAACAGTTCTGCCAGTCCTGTTCAGTCTTCAGAAACAGATTTGGTCCATGCCATTTCCAGGGGTCCATTATCTGTTGATGAATAACAATCAGACCAATAAAACATGTTATTGTCATTCTGTTTGTGTCTCTCAAATCATTTTTCATCTCAATTAGACAGAAGATAAAGGTGATCCTTCTCTACTTTCTGCCTCCATCTTCATTTTAGTTTCCTGTGGTTTCACACTGGGCAGAGTTCTTTTAAATCTAGTATAAAACTCCTGAGAAGAGCTATAATTTTCAAATTTGCCTATGGGTAATGTGCATAATAATGTAAAGTACTAGCAATTTGGTTGTTTGGAGTATAATTATTTTTTTACATCAATGTGTAGGCACAAGTTTTCAGAAGTAACATGTATCACGGGTGACTAGATCCAAGGTTATTTATGGAGGTTTCCCAAACAGAAAACTGAGGCACAAGACAGAGGGAGAGGGAACTTCTGGGGGGAACTGTGGGCTAGTTATCTTCCAAGAGTTCTTCTAAGAGTTTCCAAGAAAGGGTACGTTTCTTCCCTCAGAGAACTAGCTGGGCTGTGGTCTGGTATTTGATCCTCATTCCTGTGATCTCAGTTCTGATTTTATGAGTACCCAAAATGTGTATTCTTTTCCCAAAGCAGATCTAGACTACGTAATTTTATAAGGTTGATACATAAAATTAAACATTTCTAGTGAAGAACCACAATTATAGGGACCAGAACCCATAAATCTATCTGACAAGAGTATCTCATCCCAGAGGAGGGCTTCTCCGGCCCTCTGATTGAGTTAAATCTTAATCAGGAGCTTGGTTTTGATTCATCAGTGTAAAAGAATCCCACACAACAAATAGTAATAGAATCAGGCTGACCATTCTACACAATCAAAGTTTCAGGTCTAGATTCTAATGACTCTCTCCAAGATACAAGTAGGATAGGAAAGAACAATTTTTCTCTCTGAAATATTTTTTTCCTGCTGTATTTCTGACTGTATGTTCCTCTGTCTTCATTCTTAATGTAGTCGTATTGCAGTAGTTACCCATGCTGGCTATCACCAAGTTCTGGAAACAATCTCAATTTCAGAGGGCTTGACATGTTTCATATTCATTGAATGAATTACTCTGCTTTGTAGATTTTATGAGGAGTCTTGCTTCTCAATTTCCTGGTTGCCCTGACTATAAGAGGTTGTCAGTGATTTCATTGAGAGCAGAGATTTTAGCATTAGAAAGGAATCTGAGGGTCCAGGCTTCACTTCTAAATTTCCTGGTTGATTTGACTACATACTTGCTCTATGATGATGTGACTCTTAGGAAATTTGTGACTCTGAAATTGTAAGTGAATTTTTGCCTTTTCCACCAGGATGTTCACAACAAATTTATGACTTCTTCTGGCACCACTGTAAGATCATGTGTTACACATTAACTGTGCTGGTCCTCAGACCTCTGGCTTTTGTTTTGCTTTTTATTCTTTTCTAAAGTTGGTTGGCCAACTGTTTTATGCTTTTTGTACTTTGCATGCTGTCTCATTCTGCAAAGGGAATTTGGAGCTCAAAATTTCAATATGTTTAGTGATAATAAATTGCTATATATGAATGAAGATAGCTATAAATTTCTTAGAACATGTGAGAAAGAAAATAAATTTATGTAGTCCTTTGAACTCCTCAGATAGAAAGTCCAATTTTATGACTTTCTGTGAGTGGAATTTTCTTATCTGCAGGATTCAACTGGGTTTTTGTGTAAATATGTGGGAGACAGATGGTGAAATGGAATGAGAGTGGGGAGGATTACATGCACCCAGAGAGGGCACAAAAAGGAAACTTTATGCACCTGGCTATAAATTTTAGAGACAAATGCCTTCAAGGAATATTTTGCCATCGACCATGTTATCTATTTCACTTATGGAATACATTCAGCTGCATGCAAGAAAAAGATGAGCAAAAGTGGAATAAATAACATACAGATATCTATTTTTCTATCAAGCAATGAAAATTCCAGATATGGACCATTCATCATCAGTACATTATTCATAAATGCCAGCAGTTCCTCTAGTAAAACCTGCTCTGTGACTCATCTTGTTTTCAGTCAGGTGCAGGAAGACAAAGGGGAATGATTGCATGTTCCAGTAGATTCAGATTCTTTAAAGAGTATCCTTACATCAATACCCTTTGCAAGATTATGTCACATAATCACTTTAATTTTAAGGGAGGTTATGGATTGTAGTTTTTAGTTGGGTATTTTGCTGCCCTGTGTAAAACTGGAATTCCTTAAAGTAAGAAGGCAATGTAAATATTGGGTAGCATATTTTCATTCTCTGTGAATGAAATGAATGACTAAGAGTAAATCATGACCCTTGAGTTTCCTCATCTATAAAATGGAAAATATATGAGGTCCAATGTGAAAAGCACTTAACACAGGACATGGCACAGAATAAGGGCACAAAAATAGAGGGCATCAAATGTAGAACAGTTTTGAAGAGATTGATAGACTGTAAAAAAAAAAAAAACTCCCAGCCTCACTTAGGTGGGAGTGGGAATTATTTAGAGCAGGAGGAGAAAAGTTATAAGTAGACATTTGATTTCTTTTTTGGGTCAATATCTTGGGTGTTGAATTTTTTTGGTTGTTGTCTGGAAGCTTTTGTTCTCCAAAGGATATTATTGAGGGGGTTTGAGGTACTTAGGTGGGTGTACTATTTAGGTTTCAAATATTCCTGAAAGTCTTCTACAAGTCATCAGAGTGCTTGCTTGGGAAATTTTCTCTTTATATATCTGTCTCTCCCTACTTATGAGCCATTAAGGACAAAGACTGGGTCACAGTAACTGTCTTGTTCATGTTAGGGACAGACTTGTTAGTCAGTGAATGAGTAAGGTATTGAGAGTGGCTACTTTGGATTGACTCATTTCCATATCTTTTTTAGCCAGGTGAAAATACAGATTCCTTCCTTAAAGACCATTTTTGGTGGGAGAAACTTCTCTGATAAGTAAGATAGTCAGAATTCCTTTATGCTGCATTCCCTTACAGAATACTCAAAGATCTGGAGAGCTTTCAAGTTACAGTAATGGATGTTAGAAAGGTGGGTAGATGGAAATTTATATGGATATGCTAGGGAACCTGATCCTGCTTGGCAGACTCTGAAATTGTTATAGAATTTTGACATCATGTCATGGATTTAACACCAGATGCAAACAGCAATTCTTAGGTCTAAGCTTTGGTTCTGCCACTTGGTTACCAAACTGTTAGTGAAGAACAAGCTAATTCCTCAGGCTCCACATACTTATTTGTCAAATGAAGGAAATAATACCACTTACCACAGTTTTCGAGTTGTGGTGAGTGCTGATGAACAAATGATGGGAGATGCTTTACAGTGGATGTAAAGTATTTCCATGACTCTATTTGCCTTCTTGAAACCAGTTCAGGACTTTCATAGTCAAGTAACTTGTGTTTTAACTTGCCAGGGCTGCCATAAAAGTTATCATAGGTTGAATAGCAGAGGTAACAGAAATTAATTGCTTTATCTCCAGAGCTAAATATGTAAACCCAAAGTGACTATAGGGCTGATTCCTTTTGAGGGTTGTGAATTAGAATCTAGTTCAAATCTCTTACCAAATTTTTGGTAGTTTGCTGGCAAGATTTGGTTTTACTTGAGTCGTAGAATCAGTGCTGATCTTCTTAATCTTCATGTGATTTTCTCAGTGTGCATATCTAGTCCTGTGTCTAAATTATTCTTATCTATGAAGACACTACTCATATTGGGTTAGATCCCAAGCCATTGCCCTCAGATGACAGTGACTGCCACTTTGGAGAACCTACATACTAGTGAGGTCACATTCTGAAGGAGTTATAACTTTGACATGAGTAATGGGAAGAGGGAGGAGTCACAATTCACCTCATAAGGCTGGTAAAAGTCCATAATGAATACAGAGATTGTTACTGGCCTAGAGATGCAAGACTAAGTAGTACCTGCCTTTAGTTCCTGATTAATATACAGGTATTGGGGAATAGGGCAATATCTCCCATCCTTCTGGGTTCTTTCTAACTTGTATAAGTATTCAAAGACAGTATTAGATAGGTTAAAAAAGGAAAAATTAATTTAATAACATGACATCATATTGAGAATTGTCTTGCCTGAAGTAAAACCAGGTATTCATATATACTATGTTAAGAAACAGAGGCATCAAGAAGAGAGGAGAGTTCACATAACAAGGATTTTACTCTGAGAACAAAAATGTGAATTTCTTACTTAAGAATGTTCACTGCTAATTTATACCTGAAACTGTCCCCCAAACTATATTCTTCCAGGTCATGGAAAGGGAGAACAGTGATTGTTTCTTCCATTAGAAAATAGCAAATAACAAATAGCTCTTCTTAGGCACAGACTCTTTACTGCTTTTAACTTAAAATGCTCTGCATTCTTTAAGCAATGGCAGTAGACTAGCAAAGGTCTTTCATTACTGCCATACCAAAGTGATATTTATTTAAGAGGTCTACTAGGACATATTGAGAAAAATCAATCTGACCCTTTAGGGGAGATTAATCCTACAGCAGCTAATTCTCATCTTCTAATTCTGGTTTTAACACTTTTTGACTCATTGATCAGGTTAACTTTTTTGAGAGGAATGTTGAAGATTTACCAAAAAGGTTTTCAATAAGACAACACTATTAAATACCTTAGGTAGTGTTGCATACACTGCAAGTGCATAGATAAACAGTGTTCTTCTTCATAGCAAAGTTTGACAAAGTTGGAATATCAGGAAGTGGTGGTTATGGACACGAGGCTTCATTAAGCCGTTATATCAATTTGTCTGGCTCAATTGTTTTTTGTAAAGAGCTATTTGAGTTGGAAGCTTTGAAAATGGAGAGTGAGCAGTCAAAAAGCTTTTTGAGTTGACAAGAGACAGCCTGATTGATAATCCATCATCTGAAATTGCCTGCCCTGTTTATATCTTACTGCATTTTCTGATGATTTCATCAATAAAGACTCTGTTAACTTCTTTTGTACTTCAAAAAAGGGTTGATTTACAAATAAAAACTCCTCTCTAAGTCTTTTTGTGACCTTGAAAACTATGTGAGATCTGATTAACTGTTTTTTTTAACACTTCACACTTTTGCAGCCCATGTTCAAAATATGTTAAAAAGTAAGGCTGAGTTAGACACCCAGTCATATTGATATGGAAGGTGAATCTGAAATCATAAGATGCCATCTTCTAATTTTTTTAGATGAGCACACTGAGAGATAGAGCAGCAAGGGGACTTCCCTGAGGTTTCCCAAAGTTAGCCAGCAAGACACTGCCTGCACTAAGTCCTAGGTGTTCTCCCTCCTACTCTTTGCCATTTCTGTTGCTTTATGCTCTAATCTAAGTGGTGTTTTAAGTAAGTTATTTCCAGTTCTTGCATCTTTATCCTGGCTTGTAAGAAGGACCAATCCATAGTCTGCTCTAGCATTTCTGCATAGAACCACATCATAATACCTCATGCCTGTCCAGCTCTTTAAGGCAGCAGTGCTTCCCTTCTCTCTCTCCCTCTGAGATCATCAGTCCCATGGCCAAGACCTATGGCCTTGATAAGCACAAGAGGAGAACACCAGCCAACTTTATGATGCCAAACAATTCGAGTGGTGACCTTCAGTCCCATGCAGAAATTGGCGCTATGACATATAATATCACACAAAGAGGGAAAATCTCATTAATGACCATTGCATTTGCATATTGAAAATGTACTCACATCATCAAATTAAGATCCTGTTCTATCTTACTGAGTGCTCTTCACCAAAGGAACTCAAGCAGTTACTTAATTTGAATTGTTTCATTAATAATAATAAAAGGATGTAGGTTAGAAAGTTGTTATGAGATTTCAATGAAATACTGGAGGTATTGTTAATATTCCAGGTCCATACTAACTATGTAATATAACAGTGACAGTAGCAGCATATTAGGAAAAATATTTTAAATAAGGTAGTTGGAGTAAGTCTGTGATTCCTAACTTTCTCTATATCCTGCCTTCCCCCAAAATATGCACACAGCAAACGTGCAAATAATTACAAGGGGTTATAGATTCCTATAGCCACACATGAGCCTAAATAAAAGTTTCCTGATTAAAAGCCTCTGGGCTCCTTCCTCTTTTATCAGTGACTTGGTGAAATTTCTTAAGCTTGCCTGACAGCTTGAGATGTACTATCTAGTTGTGCCATAAAGTAGCAGAATCAAGATGTTGCAAGAAAAAACTGCTTGTCAGGAACCTAAAATAAAGTAAACCAGGAACTTTGATGGGAAAAAATGAAAAGTGTCAAAATGTAGATTAACTTAGAATCTAGATGGCAATTATTCAAAACTAAAAAATGAAGTGCTTCATTAAGATGAAATAAGAAAATGCCAAAGTGAGATGTTACAATTTTCAGAGTCTGAACCACAGAGAAAAGAACTCATTTCATTGTCTTCCAGTCAGGCTGACTGCAGCTGCACAGACACCATTTGTATAGGAATAGGATCCCCAGATCTACTTAATCCCTTGCAAAAATAAGGACAAATGCAAGTACAAATATAGATTCCCCAAGTAACCTTTTGTGGAGTTAAGAAGATTCAGTTGTCTGGTTAGTTTGCTTGTTTGTCTTCAAAACCCTTTACAATCTCTGTCCTTAAGTATCAGGTTTCCAGTCCGAGTGGAAATGATATTGTTGGAACTCCTTGATGCAAAGTGCTGAGAGCATAGTGAGAAGAAAGTTTATATCACATGACAGTGAATTGGGCCACTCTGCACCATACAGAATTGCCTTCTATTTGTTAGATTAAATATGAGAATAATCTTAGACATATAATTGACCATAACACATGGCAATAAAATAAAACTGTAGTGGTTCAGAGATAAAGGATTTCTCTTTCAAAAGACCAAGAGGAGGAGGTGAGGGAGTCTTGGGGAAGAGGAACTTATTAATTTTTTCTTCTTTATATCCACTGTGGAGGTTAGGACAAGAGACTGGCTGAACAGTCTCTTAACTTCTTCCAAACTCAGGGAGTGATCCATATCTACAAAATACCTACACTACAGTTTTCTGATGTTCTCTATTCATGGAACAAATAATTATTGGACACTTCTCTCAGTCACCATTATCATGAAGGATTAGGAGTAGTTATTCCAAATAAAACAGTTATGAATGTGTAAACATAGGGAATCATACACAAATGCACTCTTCTTTGTGAGTCAATAATATCCGTTTAAGTACCCATAGTTGTGTCTATAGTAGTTTCTTGGAGCAGCCATAACAGCCTACCATAAACTTATTCTCTCATAGTTCTAGAAGCCTGAAGTTTAGAGTTAAAGTGTTGGCCTGCCTTCTATAGTTCCTAACAAAAACCCAATTAATTAAGAATTCTCATACATTGTTGGTAGGAATGTAAACTGATCTAACACATGGAAAATATTATCAAGTTTTAACAAAATATTAAAATGGATTTGCTATATGTGATCCAGAAATTCTATGACTAACAATCTATCTGAAAAATACAAAAAACACTAATTCAAAGCGATTATATACATCCTGATATTCAGCACAGCACTATTTACAATAGCTGAGCTATATAAACTTCCTACATGCCAAGGACACATTAGTGATTTAGGAGAATTTGGTGTAAATACAAAATGGAATCCCACTCAGTAATAAAAAGAAATGGAATGTTGCCATTTGTGAAAACATGGATGGAAATAAAGGGAGTTATGCTAAGCAAAATAAATCAGAAGGAGAAATACAAGTGCAAATGATTTCACTCACATTTGGAATGCTAAGAAACTAAACAAAGAAACACATAAAATTAAACCAAAAAATACTTCAGAAATCTGACTGCAGATTTGAGTCTACTAGGGAGGGGAGGGAGAGAGATGGGGAGCAAAAGTTGGGGGAGAACTCAATACAACACACTTTTGTGGTAGGTGTGGTATGGTAGCATACATGTATAGAGATATGAACATATGAACATATAGAATATAATCCTAAATAACATACAGTGTTGGAAGCAGATTTTACTTTAATAAAAACATGATACAATTAGAAAATAAATGCATCAATTCTGTGCATCTTTTCCACCTTCTGCTTGTTGCTGGCAATTCTTGACATTCTTGAGTTTATAGTTGCATCACTGTAATCTCTGTGTCCATCTTCACTGAGTCTTCTCTTTTTTTGTCTCTGTGTCTCAAGCTCTCCCCTTTATTCTTTTACAAGGGCACCAGTGATTGGATATATGGTTCACTGTAAATCAAGGATGATTTCATTCTGAGATTTCTTAAGTCAATTTTATCTACAAAGACCTTATTTCTCAACAAGTTCACATTTACAAGCGTAGGAGCTGGGACTCAGACACCTTTTTGGATGACATTATTCAACCTAGTACAGAGTCTAAATGAAATTTTGTTTCTTATTTGCGTTGTGAAGATTTTTGTCTCTTTTTTGCATTGTGAAGATTTATGCTTTGCAATGAATACTTAATTTGTAGCAGCGACACTCATTTCAAAGAGGAAGACATTCCATATGAAAGAAAGAAAAATCATAGTCGAATAAGCAAAGGAGAATGGTGAGAGCCACATCATACTGGTTATCCAGGCAGAACAATTGAAATGATATTCTTACAGATTCATACTTCAAGTACAAAGTGTTATGACCTTATAAGAGTGGTATGATTACAAGCAACTGGAAGTCAACTGCTATTCAAAATCATATGCTCTGTTCCAGTACCTGGACTTCTTGTAAGGCCTCTTAGAGAAAAGATTTTTTATTATATTGACCAATCAGCAGGTTTTGTGGACTCTGTTCCCATTTTTTCAAAGAGAACAGGGGCTCTTGAATTATATTGGGTAATAGAGCTCTTCTGTAAGTTGATTGACTATAACAAGAAAGAGAAGTGCCTAGGATATGAGTTTGTTTAGTATTGTTGAATAGTGGTGATTCAGGTTGATTGAGCACATTTCCTGCCATTGTACAGTTGCTAGAGATATTTTCCTTGATCCAAAATGTAAAAAGAAAAATTAAATTCAGCTCAATTGTCTTCAGTGGTTCACATTAATTTAGGTTTATGGATGACTGTTTATTACTCACGATGAAACAGGACAGGAAACCCAGCAATAATTTAGGTTGGAATCATGATTTCAATATATTAAATGATGCCAAAGTCTTTGATCAAATATTGATTACATACTTCAATTTTTAAATCTTGTCCTGGAAGATAAGTTTGCCAAGTGAGTTGGTTTCTTAATTTTTAACTTCTTAAATCACCTTTTAAATCAGAAAATGATTAAAAAGGCAAGCCTAATGCATTCTGAATTTTTTCTGTAGTGCAAACCACTTTTGGAAAACAGTTCATTTTTGGAAAATAGTTCATTTCTTTCACCTGAGGACAATAGATTGAAAGTAGATACTATCCCTGTCACTTCATCAAACATCTCCTGTACTTTTTTAAAGAGATTTTTGAAGGTGCCTAATGGAGTATGACATGCTTTCACTGTGTATGAAATATCGAAATGGAAAACCTTAACTTTTGTTTCATTCAAGGACAGTTTCATACTTTTTGCTTTACTTTGTCAGCTTGAATTGATATCAAGCTTGGGTAGGTCGTGACTGTCCCTCTGATTCCTTATTAAGTTAAAAGTGCTCGGAAATGCACAGTGCAATGTGTGAGACCATGTTGTACAATGGATATAACCCTGGAGAGGCAGTCAAAAGCATGGGTTCTAGACTTAACTTTACCACTTATGAACAGTGGAAACCTTTGTAAATCAGTAGAGCTCAATAGATAGTTACTGAGCACCTACTGTGGACAAGGTCTTGTGTAACAGGAGAGCAGAGAGAGAATGCAGGCATGGGATGTAGATAGAGACACAGAATGGTCAGATGGCTGGGTATATGCACAAGTAACTTCAATAGGAGTATGTGAAAATGGGTACCAAAGGGCAAGACTAGATATAAAGCTGTAATAAGTAGAGGAAGAAATAGTGTTTAGGTTTGAGGGGATCAAGAAAGGTTTAATAAAAGAGGTTAGTTAGTCCAAGCAAAAAAAACAAAGATGGAAGGAAACCTGATGGTCTGTGGTGGTGGTAAAAAAAGGGTGAGTGGGTCGTGGGTGCACTATGGTGGTAGTATCTCATGGGATACCCCAATATCATTTCAGTTAAAAATAAAGTATTTTCTTTAAAAAAGAAGAGTTAGGACATAAAGGAGTGTAGGATTTGGAGATGTGGGTGGGGATGTGAACCATGTGCTAAGTTTCATGGATGTAATAAAGAGCATGTCTTTGTAGACCCTGATCAGATGCTTGTTAGCCTCATATAGGGGTATAGGTGGATAGTGCAACCCATAGAGAAAGCTAGAAAGGTATTGGTTTCAGTATAAGAAAGGTTGAAAAATTAAGTTGTCTCTTGAGTTTAACCCAGTTGGAAAAAGGAGGAGAATGAAAAGGAAGAAAGAAAAGAAAGGAAATAAGGAAGGGAAAGAAAAAGAGGGAAAGAGGGGGGGAAATAGAGTTTAGGGTATGCATATATTTCTGTTTGGTGTCTCTTACATGGTCAATGCATAAAGGTCATTTGAGAGAATATGCTCTGTCTCATAAAAGGTCTGATTCTAAGATCTGGTGGGTGACAGAGGCCTAGAATATCTGCCCTGTCACTGAAACTGGGTTCACAGGATACCAAAACGTACTTGAGTGTTTCAATCCTAGCACAGTCAGGATAGGCTTCTCTTACCCAATGGCCAGTGACTTTGGACACTAACTTTGGACACAGTAGTTTATAAATCTTGGAAACAATTCACTTAGTAAAGCAGTAGTTATTATCCTACTTTATAGTTAAGCATGCTAGGAAAAGAAAGGAACAAAAAAAGAAAGTCCTATATAGAGCTGATTTTGAGAGGGTGGTTAAATGTGCCCAAAGTTACCAAATTACCAGAATTTCACAGGAATTCAAAATTTGGGTGAAACTAAGAAATTAAGATTCTTTAATTGAATTCTTCAACAGAATATTGATCTGAGTTGGATGGTTAATGCTATATAGTAAACTTGAGGGAATCACTTTTACTCTTGACTTACACTACTTCACTTTTAGAAATAAGGAGAAGAAACTGACTTATCAGTCTTTCTTTTCTCTTCTTTAAATGATTTTAACATCTAGCCAAATCATCATACAGAATTTTAAACACGTTATCAGATATTGAATTCTGCTGAACTATTTCTTTGTTTAAATATAGAATTAATGTATGCATAGGATTTTAAAATATTCAAACAGTACAGAAGAATAAAAAAAATGCAATTCTCTTTGAAGTCCAGAAACAGCCACTGTTAGGATTCCTTCTTTTTAGTTGTACTGGAAAATGCTGTTATAACTTTATATAGCATGCTTAGGACCCTGCTTTTTGAAATATTAATTGTAGACAGACCTGTTATTTACTATATAGGAGGCTGAGGAACTCATTCACTGATATTACTACCAACTTTCCTTTCCCCCTACTTCTTATTATAATTGGCTTGATTATTATTTTTGGATATTCTTTAAGTTGTCTTTATGAATTTAAGTCACATAGCTAAACTTTATTTCATAATTTATTGTCTTTGGAAGCTCTAAATTATGCTCAAGAGAAAATGATAATAACATACCTTCCCAGTTCTGAATTACTTTTGCTTCCATAATTTTTTAATAGTCTAAATTTACTATATCTATATTCTCTCCTGTAATTGTAAATGCATGTTATGTGATTATAAATCATTTTTTAAAAGTGGGTATCTAGAATGCATGTGCTATGATTAACATAAGCATTATTCCATTTAGATCTAGGCATATGTCTTATGCCATAAACATTTTTCAGGTCAAAGCACTTATCACGCAGTGATTTTCTCTTACTTGCTTTCTAGTGTCCTTAATCTTCAGTCATTCTCCCCTACCATTTCTTCTCATTTTCCAATTTAATCTCTTGCTAAAATCTCTATTCTATTTTGGTGGAGAATTAAATCTCAAGTAATATTTTTCAATCAGAGCCTAACTCTGAGTTTTTGCACTTCCAAAAGTGCCCTAATTTTGTTTTATGTCTGAGTTAGAAGACCAGAAGCTTTGATTCTATCATTTCTTCTCATCTCCACTGTCTATAAAGGCTTGCACAGCACTCTAGCTGGCATATTTGCTCTCATATTTTGTCTTTTAACCAAGACAAAATGATAATAGTTTTGTGCTATATATCCCATTATGTTACAAACTGAGTATGAAATTATTTGGCAAATGGTAACATTGTATATTAAGGTTAATCTTACTTCAGTGAATGTGAACATTTGGAAAATGGTGTTATAGAAATGTTGAGGTCTTTTTTTTCTTTCCTGATTTTTCATGTTTACTTTGTTATATGGAATTATTTTTTGGGTAAACTTGTAAGGCATGATTGCTAGTCAGGGGACTTGGCCTCTAATCCTTACCAGGCAGCTCTGTACATCATTTTTTCTCAGCAGCACTCTAGGAAAGCACTCGGTTATGCTCAGGGGGTCTGAGTGATTTATGACCTCTCCCTTTTATCCTTCTTAGAATAGCTCCTCACTATCTGGGAAGAAGAAATAGTACATTTACTGACATATTGTATAACCCTAGTTCTTTCAGTCATAAATGAAACAAGAGGAAATCATTTAAATTACTGTTTGTGACATTACCTTAAATAGTTCTAGGAACTCTCTTCTCTCCGATTCAACACATTTTTAGATTTTAAAATAAAATCTAGCTTTTGAAAGTATACTTCCAAGAAGTACCAAATAATGATGCAAACTGGAAGAGGGGATAGTAAATTAGAATTATAGAATATCAGATTTAGGAAGAATTTTCCACTTATAACTGAGACTCCTTATAAATAAGGAAAGTGATACCCTGGTGAAGGCAAGAACTCACCTGAGGTCACATAAGGGGGAGGGGGTGCAAAGAGATTCCAGCACTCCTAACCTCATTCTATAGTGACTTTACTTACAAAGTCAATTCTTCTAAGATTTCAACTATCTGGCAGGTTGCTTTTTAAATGGGGAAGAGTGTCCTTACAAAATAGACTATCTTAACATTTTATTGAAAAGAAGCAGGTAGGTGCTAGTAATCTCTGGAGCACTTCCCATTTCAGACCCTGTTTGGGCACATTATTAACACTGATCCATGAGTTGTGAGAGGTAAGGATTACTAACTCCACTTTAAAGACATGAGTAACTGAATTTCTTAGAGGTACAAGCTCACACAATTTGCAACATTTGGCTATGGTGGAGGGCAGAGACTGTATTTAAATGAAAACCTTATTACGGATCAGGACTGAACTGATTCTCAAGAGTTAAAAAGAGAATATAGGAACCCCACTTCATCAAAACTCAAGGCTATCTCACAGTTTCTCAACACATTTTGTGTGAAAAGAGGCATAGGTACCACTTTTGAAACAATCAGTTCTTGGCACAATTCAAAAGCATTTTAACAAGCTCATATTTTATTAAGCTTTAGATTTCAGGTTGTTTTGTTTTGTTTTGTTTTATCTGGCATGTGGATACCTTCACATAACCTTTGTAGAATGCTCATGGAGCACATGAGATTTAAAAATTTTTGATAGAAAGATGAACTGTGTTGTGTCTTGGTGAGAGCACTCCTGTTGTCACTCATCAGCTCTGGGCAACAATTGTGGGATGTCATTCATAGACATGAAGAGCACTCAGGATGAGACAGGACTAGATTTGAGACAGTTTTCCAGTAGGTTTTCTCTCACTCTCTAGCCCAAAGACCCAATTCCATACCATATGAAAACATCCGCTGACCAAGGAGAAAGACAATAAGGAGAAAAATCAACAGCTGGGAATGAAGCAAGAGATTTCAGAGTGCCTTACTTAGCAGGAAGTCAGATGTCCACCAGAAAAGAACATATAAAGTAGCTTGAGAAGCTACCTCACAGATATCTCACTCAAGAACCTCTCTTCTGTGGGAGCTGTACCCTACTCTTGGAGTGGCATTCTCCATTAGCATAGCTGATGTGTTGTGCATTGATAGCAACATTGGAAAGAAAATGCAGCTGGAAAGTAGAAGTTATTTCCTTTTTGCTTTAGAATAATAAATTTCAAGAAGAACTTGGTAATAATATGATGATTTGACTTTCTGACTTCTTTGCTTCAGGATCCAGGTAAACAAAGCTTCAGTTGACTGTGCCTGGATTGTGGCTGCTGATCCTTCATTAGAATTCATCATTTTCTTTCAGAAGGATAGAAGAGGAGAAGAAAAAGAAAAATAAAGCTTTTGTAACATGAGATGATTAACAAGGCTCTGCTCCCAAAAGGGAGGTAAGACAAGGAAATATAAAAAGGGACTTAGGAGAGAAACAAAAGATTGGCCATTTTTGGAAAAGTATAGGGCCCTGTCATGAAGGCTGAGGTGGAATGGGGCCTGTGGGCTTAGATCCAGGCTGGTAAACTCATGAGCCTTAGCATGCATGAGCTGATAGTGTGTGCTAAAGGAGTTTGAAAGTTTGGAGATTTGAACTTTGTGCTGGAACTTGTTTTATCAAGTTGATTCAGATGTTTTTGGAGAAGCCATGAGAGAGGTCTGAGAAGATAGACCTGGGGCTGGCTCCTGTTTTACTACTGCCTAAAGATGAGACAGATGCCAAAAGAGAAGAGGAATACCATGTATTGGGCCACATATTTGGAGGAAGCTGAAACAGTCACCGAAGAAGGAAAGAGAAATGTCCTATTTTTGAAACACGTATTTGTGAACTCTATTTGGACATGTGGTGAAGTGACCAGGGAGTAAGGACAGTTTTGGACATGTGGTAGTGTAACTGGGATTTTTTAATATTTATTTTGAAACACATGTAATGGGGTAAAGAAGGTTTTACATGCTTATTTCATAGTACATATGACTAGGTAATCACTTATTTACTTAGTAATAAATAGTTTATTCATTTTAAGAGTTTGATCTGGCTTTGGAATTACATAGCAAAGACTGTGGGTGGTAAAGAACCCTGAGAATTTTATTTTCTTTAGTTTGGGATGGAAAGGTTCCTGGAACAAGCAGCAGGTGACAGAGGTAACTTGTATGTGGAAGATTAAGTGTTAATAAAGGCTTTTGCCCATTTTCGCATCAGACTAAAAAGATAAATGTTTTTCTTTGATTTAGAAAAAGTTGGTAGAAAGAACTTTTAGAAAAAGTCTGCCATCCTTCTCCAACAACACTCTCTCTCAGTAAATCCCTAACTTCATCATATCACGAGTTTCTGTTGTTCCTTGTTGACAGTCCAAGAGTTTACTTTAGTCTTTGAACTTTGAGCTCGTTTGGGGCAGGTTTATGAACCTTTTTGTGTTTCAAAGATGGTAAGGAGGCTGAGACCAAGGCAGCTCATCGCTGACCAAAATGTCACTAACAGCTCATGTTCATGTCTTTATAGGCATTATCCCATTAAATAGTCTTTGGTATCTTATTGAAAAGGTAGTGCAATTATGTATTTCATAAATTATACATAAATAGTATTGATTAAAGAATATGCTCAAAATGTTATCTAGTTGATAGGAGAGATAACATTTCATACAGGTGTGCCTGGCACTGAGCTCTCAAATACTCTGCTGTTCTATTCCTTCTTCATAAAGATTAATATGCTTGAAGAATCAAAAATAACCTGCTTCACACCCAAAATAACTCCATACAAGTTGAGGGCTGCTGAAGATAAACTAAAATAATATTATGATTTGTCTGTCACAGGTAACTGACAGCAGTGCTCCATTTGCCCAAGGAAGTAAAATTCTCTAATTAGTAAGAGAGGAGCAGAGATCCACAGTCCCACAGGAGAAAAGTTTTCCAACTTTAGTGATTCTCTGTCAGTTTTAGATTGAGGACATTTCTTGATGTCAACCCAATTTATGGAGGTGTCTTTGATGTTTTGTATAGAAATTGAGGTTGGGTGAAAGGGTGCGAGAAAGATGGCAAATTTGACTTTCAGGGAGGTGATGGTGTTGGGTGACCCCCAGGGACTGAAATGATGTAAAAAAAAATAATAAAGCAGATATTGGTTAAAAAAAAAAAAAAGCCAGCCATGAAAAAAAAAATGTTTAACAAAGAAAGTAAACATGTGTGAGACAGTGGGGTATGGATGAATATGATCTGAAGACACAAATGTGAGAGTTGAGAGAATAGAATTGATGACATAAATTTGAAAAAGGACAAAAATAGTTAAAACTAACAAAGTGACAGCAGAACTAAAGCATGAAGTGAGAGAGAGAGGAAGGATGAAACAGAAAGGGATGAGCACAGATTAAAATGATGGTTCATGGGTGTTATGGTGGTGAGAGAACCTAGGGATATATAATGATGTAAATATGTGTGTGTAATCAATAAAAAAATAAACAAATAAAATAAATTTAAGCATAAAAAAAACAAAAAAAATTTTGACTTTCATCAAAAGAAACCTCTTTATTTTCAGAGTCTTTGATAGTAAATAATTTAAATAATTAAATAATATAAAGTGTGCATACACACACAAATATATTTGTCCAGTGGAAGAATTTGACTGTGAATTTGGAGATTCAAAACTGTATTAACATCAGAACCTCCTTGAGGAAGAGCCAAATAACTGCATTTCGGGTCTTATTAGACTTTAAAAGATGAACCTAGAAAACAAAGAAGCTCTCTTACAACTCCTTAAAACAATATGTAAAAACAAAAATCAAAATTATCAGGGTGTATGGGAAATTCAAAGACCCTTCTGTCAGTTTGATGTCTGCAGTCATCTCAGTTGATTTTCACGCTGAATTTTTTAAAAACTATTGGCAGTCTATATTCTAAGGCAAGTTTCTAATTTTCTCTACTTCTTGACTGAGGTCACTT
The DNA here is from genome assembly GCA_004024945.1 of Uropsilus gracilis. Lineage (NCBI taxonomy): Eukaryota > Metazoa > Chordata > Mammalia > Eulipotyphla > Talpidae > Uropsilus > Uropsilus gracilis. Next base: position 52,469 of record PVHY01004758.1, on the reverse strand, counting down.
TTAAGAATAGGATTTAATATTTCTAGTTGCCATAGGGTCTATAGAGAGTCAAGAGTGTTATGGAAATAGCTTCTACTCAGAAAAGCAGAAGTTTCAAAAAGTTTCCTCAAAAGGGTGCTCAAAGGCAATTGGTATTTCCAATATTGCCTTAAATGATATTCTGGACTTCCTTTAAAAAAAAAGATGGATTGCTCAGACATGTCTGTCCCAATGACAACGAGCATGGAGGACGAGTACACAGAAAATGAAAGGTGCAAGTGGTGAAAGGAAGTTACAACTTGAGAACCCATAAAAAATGGAATCCTGTAAGAAGTGTTCCAACCTGATCTATAGATTGCCTAAGACTCTCATTCCTAGGCAAGAAAGTGAAGCAAGGGTGAGGGCAAGAATAGTTGGTCAGTTGGAGTTTCAATTCCCTTTCTTACTCAAGATCAACAGACAATTACCTAGGACCCACAATACCAGTGAATTTATCTTTGTTCCTTCAGTATATAGAACCATTTAATTTCTGAGTTAGGAATACCAGGTATAGAGCAGAACTGCTATGATAGATGTAAGGCTATACCCCAATATCTACAGGGCCATGTCAATCTTATACGATATATTACCTTAAATATCCTGTAGAATAAGGAGATTAATTTAAGAGAATTACACTTAGTTTGTCTGACACTGCACAGAATTTATACATTATGAAAGTCTCATAATAAAGAACCAAACCAGCTCTATTATATTCAAAGACAGGTCATTCAGACAGAAATTAAGGACACATTTTTACTAGCAGGGAGTCACAGAGCAATAGTCTTGGGGTTGGCAGGAGAACTCATGGTAAAAGATTCTGATGGTAACTCTCCAACTTTAGGCAGAATGATTACCCTTCATATGGTCAGGGGTCTTTTTCTTTTTACCAGAGACCACTAAGCACTAAAGGATAAACCTTTCTCACCTTCAATTTTAGCCTGAAATGGTCACAAAGCTCTTTCAATGTGTTGCTGGAAATCCATTTCTCTAAGATAGTGAGGCCACAGACATTGGGTCACCCCAGTAGAAATTCATCCCTTCTCCTTAGTACTGCTCCACAACAGGAAATGTCAGAACAACTAACAATCTTCATGCCCCCACATCATTTTAAAAGAAAGGTATTTAGCAAAGTGAAATAACCAGTTCACAGTAAGTGGTGGCTGAACCAAGTTAAAAGATAGATTTTCTGGTTGCCAAGACATCATCCTTTTGAGAGATACTAAGGGAAGTAGGCTTGTGCATTGGCTGGAGGGCATAATTGTGGATACATTTTTCCTTCTTCATAACTTAAGAGCTCTCCCTGATCATGGAAATATAGCCATCTCCACAGAGAAAGAGGAACTTCTTAATGTACACAGTTTCTTTCTCTCTGGGAATGGAACTACCTCAATACAATTACACAAATGTCTTTGTGGGAGGCTAAGGACAGTTGGAATCTAATTATTAAATGCCTCTCTCTGCCTTTCATTTACTCATCTCCAACACGTCTCACTATGTTTTGTAATCCTTTCTTCTTTCCTAACTTCATAAATTAGTGTAAAAATACTATATTTATTTAAGTCCCAAGAGCCATAGAAAAGAATTTTTATGAGTCAAACCTGATTTGGGGATATTTTCAATCTACTCAGATCCTGAATATCACTTCTGATGAGGCTGCCTGATAGATCTTCGCATGTGCAATGACATACATGAAATGGAAAATGATTCTTAGGAAATAGCCCCAAGTGGGCAGGAAATTCTCTAGGATTTCTTCTATGCAGTCATTTTCAGACTCAAGCTGACCGATGATCTGTCATTTTTAACACAGAGTTTTCAAGGCTATCCTGAACCTCATCTTCATTTTTGCCATCAAACTGGAAAAGATCATTGGGGCTGAGGGTGGGGACAGGGTGAGAGTGGATCTTGTTTGGAAGAGTTCTATGGGCCAGGTGTGGAAAAAGTACACATCATTTTTCTTCATGCTTCACTGGTTAGAACTCATCAGGATCACCACATTCAATTGTGAACTTGAGACAGTGGGATGAGAAAAGTAGGGCAATTTCTGGTAGGCAAGCTCTTGTAGGGTAATTTCCAGCATTAATCCCATAGTAAGTAAGGGGTAGTCATGAGTTTAGGTGGAGAACTAGCCATCTTTCTCAAATAAGTATTTTATAAACATCTTTGGATTTAGATGAAAGTATAATAGAATGTTCTCAACTGACATATTACTTAAGTAGGATCTTCTTTAACAATTCCAATTTGTTCTATTTTCACAAGCAAATATTTGCTATGCTATGTACCAAGCCAATTTTTATTTAGGTTCTTATTCTAGTATATTTGGGGGTCATCATTTTCCCCATTATCAACTTATTCAAAACCCAGTTATTTATTATCCATTTATGTAAAAAATACAATGTCAGATATTAGAATTTTATCAACGAGCAAGATAGACAAATTTTCTGCTTCCACAGGCCTGAGATTCTAATGGAGGAAGAATGAGGAACAGGCAGTAAATAGATTTAAAATATATCAAATAATGACTAGTGCTAATATTTAAATAAACAGAATATGAAAAAAGATAGGCAAGTTAGATAGGGAGGTGAGGCACATACTCTTTAAGGAGGTAGCTTTCAAACTGAGAAGTACATGCCATGAAGGAGCAGGGCATTTTAAGTTCTCTGCTAAGAACTTTTGAGCCTCAGAAGCTGGTTCATGTGAAAGTCCTGGGGAGTGATGGACTTGATGCTGAGACAGAGACAGAACAGGAGTAGGTGGAAGTTGTAAGTGGGGGTAGGGAATCAGACTGAGGTCAGACTTTGGCACAGAACACACCAAATCCTACAGCATCTTGAAGTTGGAAAAGTCTTTCATTTTATTTCAAGTGAAATAAGAAACAATTAGTGGATTTAAAGTAAGAAAGTGATGCTTGTATATATACATACACACATATATATATTCTTATATATACTCTCTCTATATATATACTATATTCATACATACATACATATATACATATGTACTTTTTTGACAAGAAGAGCTTGTAGAGGACAGGAAAGACAAAGGTGGCTCTTTAAAGGCTTTGTCACATTTGATGATTTTTTGGTAACACGGATGTACCTAGAAGAAATCATATTGGCAGAAACAAGTCAGAAGGAAAAAGACAGAAACCAAATGGTTTCACTAATATATGGACAACCAAACGAAAGTACACAACTGCGGGAGGGGACCAACTGGAGTGGCCAGGGAAGGGAGGTAGTGGGGGACCCCCAGGGATCATAATGATGTGAAATATATATATATATATATATATATAATTTTTTAAAAAAGGCTTTGTCATAGTCCAAGCAGGATAATAGTAAATTTGGATTATGGAAAAAGTAGCAGAGGCAATGAAGGATGGAAATGGTGAGAATATTGGAAGTTCTGTGAGTCAGACATGCTGACATTGTTCTTAGAGACAATGAGTGAGGAGTTCCAATTACCTCTTGTATTTGATACACTTACATTGTTTCATTATCCTATTAAAGCCTACAACCCCCCAAACAATGTTTCAGAGGGTCCAGGCTGGGGAACAGAACTGGTTCCTGTTTCCTTACTTGCTGTTTTATCTGCCTACACAAAGTCCTTCTTGCTTTCTAATATTTGTAAGACAACGAAAATGGCTTCCACCTCTTACCTAAGAAAACTGGGAAAGGGTGATAAATTGACAATATTGTCTGTAACAAGATTCTAACAGGAACATAAGATACTTTTCTTGCTGAGCAGTATGTTCTGAACATGTGAATTTAATCAGACTGTAACATATTTCTTTGCCCTTTTACAGTGATGATGACTAACTATCTCCCATGTACGTGAATTGTATTTTAGAGAAAGGAGAAAAAATAGTTCTTGACTTGGGACAGTTAATATCATATAATTGAGTCACAGCTACATAAACTACAAATGAATACACAGAACACGCTAAAGAGACACATCACAAGCTTTCTTCCTTTGCTTTCTAATTCTTTTGGTCAGAAAGGGTTTTCTATTGTCTTCTGTTTTGACTCAGGGGGCAATCAAGAAGCTCAAAAGTGCATGTGACCACCCACATCAACTGTCATTTTCTTCAAGTAGGCAGATACTTTTAGCCCTCAGAGAAAAGAAATTAAAGCTTTAGGTGCATTGGAAAGCAAAGTAGAATAGCAATTCACCCTTTTGTATGTAAGATTTTTAATTCTGCAAAACTATCCACTCAGATTGCGGACAACCTTGAGTGATTTTGTATGAACTCTTTATTCAACAACAAAGAATGACAATGTGTCCTTAGAAACTAAGTCTCCTTCAGAAGGAAAATAAAACTTCTCTGTGTAATTGGATACCCTTGTCTTTTATCTTTATTTCCTGAATTTATATGTGATCATTGAGTAGTGATCCTCTCATTCTTTACCTTAAGGCTACAGTGAACTTCATTACCTTGTAAATTGTGTGACATTGATTTCTAAAACTGGTGTTTCAATTGTTCTGATAATGACTACTTAATGTTAGAGCAAGACTCCTGATGGTTCATACCACCAGGAAAATTCTCTTGACTGTTTCTTAGGGGAAGATCATTTTATGTCTTTGTTGGATCTCAACTGTTTCTAAAAATGAAAAGCATAAATGCAACCAATCTTTCTAATTATTTCTTCATGCTTGTAATTTCTTCTTTTATACATTCAATGACTTAAACTAATTTCATACTCTATAGCAGATTATTCTATTGTCTCAAATTCTTGAGAACCTTTAATGTGCTGTTTCTTATGTAGTCTCCCTCTTTCTCTGTTGCAGGTGTTAATTTGCTTTGTTTTTATAATTTTAGGTTTTAAGATCATTATCTGTAGGTCTTTGTGAAAATACTGGAAATGCTGGGTTCTAGTTTATATTTCCTCAGGGATGTATCACTAAGTGGGTGCAACTTTTGTTTTCAAATAAGTTTCAAATTGTAAAATAGTTTTAATTTTATAAAAAAGTTGCAACAAATAATTCAAGGATTGTTATATATCCTATACCAAGTATCACCTATCATTAAGATCTTATATTATTATAAGGCTTCATTATAACCAAAAAATAAATGTTGATGCATTTATATGAACTAAAGTCTATATTCTAATCCCTTAATTTGTCTCCCTCCTGGCTAAAGATTCCATCATAATGTCAATTACATTTAATTATCATGACTCCTTAGGCTCCTAAAGTTTGTGACATTTCTCAGAATTTCCTTATTTTTGATGCCTTGACTGTACCTCCCTTGAATCTAAAAAAAAAAAAGAGTAGATAAAGAAAAATAGTCCAGGTTATAAGAAGAAACTGGGAAAACCACAGTGATGGTGGAAAGTTTGACACTCTCCTGTCATATTTGATAGATCAAAAGAGAAAAATAGTCAGGATATAGACCATTTGAATAACAAAGTTAATCAACCTCAACCTAAGGCAAATACACAGATAAAGAACTCTGCTTGTAAATTAGAGAAAACCTACTTTTTCAGGTACACATCTGACCTCTACAAAGACTACCTAGTCCTAGACAAGCCAGTTTTCAACAAACATAAAAATCAAAACTTATTACCTGACCTCAGTGCATAATTAAATACAACCCTAGTCATATAAAAATGAAAGTAGAAAAATAATTTATGCATCAAACAAAACACTAAACTTAAAGTTGGGAAAATTATCGAGTTTTGACTTTTTCATTCACTTACAAAACTGAGTAAAGAAAAAATGTAGTAAAAGCTTTAAGAAGCAGCAAACATAAAATCTGAAGGAAGGTTTTACCTTGACATATATATCACACAGAAGAAAGTAGTGAATTTTATGAACTAAGTCTATTAAGATTGCGAGACATGAGGAAACCCATGGAAAGTTTCACCTAGGACATTTCACACAAAACAAGCTGGACAAATAAAGTAGTGTCACATATATATCCTTGATATCAACATTCGGTCACAGTCTCTCTTTCTTTCTGTATGTGTATTTTCTCTGTGAGTTTTAGCATCAAGATAGTTTGCCTATAAACACCTCAGCATTTAGCTCATAAAAAGAAAAACTATTTTCCACTTAAGTACAATACCATTATCAACACTAAGAAAATTAATAATAATTCCAATATCTTCTAAAGTAGGGTCTCTATATCCAAATATTCTTAATTAATCCCAAAAATGTCTTTTTTACAATTATTTTTCTTCCTTTTCCCCCCAACATTATCTGAAACCAGATTCACACACCATATTTAGTTATTATATTAATCAGGGTGTTCCATAGAAACAAAAACGATAGGAGTATATACAGATACCAATATACATATTTATGAAGAGATTTATTTTAAGGAATTGGTTCATTTGTTTATGAAACTGGTAATTCTAAAACTCTGTGCTTGGCAAACTGGAGACCCGGAAAAGCAGATGTTTTAGTTCAAGTCTGAAGGGAAAAAAAAAAAAAAAAACTGATGCCTCAGCTTGAAGACAGTCTGGTAGAAGTTCTCCTTACTCAGGCTTTTTGTGATATTCAGATCTTCAAGTGATTGGATGAGGCCCATCCTCATTAGGAAGAGCAATTCACTTCAAATGTTAATCCAGAAACATCCAGGATAATGTTTGATGATATACCTGAACACCCTGAGGCCCCGTTAACTGGACACATGAAGTTTACCCTTGCATTTGCTATGTCATGTCTTTTAGTCTAAACTCAAAAATCCCACTTTTTTTTTTTTTTGCAAAAAACTTCTTGATGCATTCAAATGCTTGTCCTATAGAATATCCTTTATTCAGTACTTTTCTGATTATTTCTTCTTGGTATCACATAACTTGTTCTTCTGTTATCTTGTATTTTCTGTAACTGAAAATTAGATCTGGAAACACTTGATCATAAACATTAAGTAAGATCTTTGATGCAAGAATATGTCAGAGGTGATTTTTAAATTTTGTGCTGTTTCATGGAAAAACACTTCTGCAAGAATAATCCACCACCAGGGAAGCCAAGTTTGGTCTCTTGGTGAATGTGTTGATCATTGGATCTTTTTATTCTCCCATTTGAATTCTCCCATTTGAATTCTCCCATTTGAATTAGTAATTTATATGATGGAGTTTTAATATTGTATTATTGTAACAGGAATATCCCTGTTCCCTATAACTTTCACCTAATTGTTATAGCTTCCTTTGATAATCTACATCTGAATCAATTATTATATTGGGACTTGCAAAAAGATGATTTTCTATTTCTATCATTTCTTTTACATTTATTAGCTTTGGGACTTTGGATATGATTCAAAAATTTGAGTCCTTTTTCTGTGTGCAAAATGCAGTTAATGGAAATTTTATGCAGGGAAGTTTCAGAGAACTGGGAGAGACTACAGTCTTTAATAGAATTTGTATCAAGAGCCTGGAATTCCAATGTTTTTTGCCTATCTCTGAGGCTCCCTGTGGAGACAGTTACTTTAATGTTCCCACTCATTCTAATCAGGTGAGACCATCCATGGAGAAAATGAAGACCTTAGCACCCAGATGGTAAGTTTTTCCTAAGAAGAGAAAAATATTTTTGAAAACATTTAAAAATAATATATTTAAAATATATTTTAAATGCATGCATATATATTTTAAGTTAGATATAATAAATCTGTATTTTAAATTAAAAAATTTGAAATATGCCTATTTGAAATATGCATTTAAAAATATATATAATAGTAAAAAATATGCTAGCTATCACTGAAAACACTTGTTGCGTTTGGACTCATAGATTCCACTCATAGGAATTTCTGCTAAGGAAAAAATGCAAGAATCTATAATATCTCAGTGTGGTTAATTTAAATAAATTATATAAGCTATCTTAATGCCAAGCAAAAGATAATGATTAACTAAATTACTATGCAAATTGAAAGTATTATTGGAAATGATACAGAAAATTTGTAGTTAATGACAAAAATTTTCATATGTAAATTAGTAGATTCAAATGCATACAAGGACACAAACCAGTTCTAAAAACATTCAATTCAGATGTACACTTTGAAGGTTGCATTTACCGGACAACATTTTCTATCAAGTTTGGATTTTCAGTTCAATTGGGATATAGATGGAGTTATTGTAAAGGGGATTATCTATTCCTCTACCCAACAGCATCAATTTCATTCTCAATCCTGTGCTTGCTAAGTTTAAGCTATGCTGGTGACTCATTCCTGTTCCCCTGTTGTCTTTCTTTAAATTCCTTCTAAACTAACTTCATAAATAAAGAATAATAAGCAATGTAGAATTCTGTGGCATTCACGGGATAAGTGGGGGAGACTTTCACAGTGCATAGGAGTTTACCCCTCCCCCCCACCATGAGACCAGCCTCTCCTCCATACCTGTTTCTGTACATACCTATTCTTTAAACTCATCTCCACACAGTCTCTTGGCAGCTGGTTTCTGCTTCCACTAGGCAATTACTCTCTGGGGTCTCCAATCTCTCCTCTTCCTAAGCAGAGCAACTCCCACTTGCATATCCTTTCCCACGCTGTAATATCATCTTTAAATATAACCAAGACTGGATTACTGAGGATGGAAGTTTTTGTTTTCCCTCAGCAAACAAAAAATCCTCTAGTTGCCTGTGTCCACATTTCTTATGTAAAGAGAGGTTATATAAAACAAATGTTTTTCTCCAGTCAGCTATGTATTAAATCAATATTCTGTTATTAATGTGTGTTTCTTATGTGATAAACGTTAAGGCCAAAGCCATAAAAAAATGGTGGTCTTTTTTATTTGTTTTGGGGGGAGGCAGGAAGTGCTGAGTGTTCTGTCTCTATGGTAGGGGTGAAGTGAAACTTGTCAGAACAGGGTAGGGCCTTGGCAACTCAGCGCTGGGGCACTCACTGGGTCATGAGACCAGAGACCTGGGAAAGGAATCAAGAGAGGCTTCTGGCACTAGATTAGAAGGCAGGAGGTCAAGGGTTCATCTAGGACTCTTTTGGCTGTAAACAACAGGGGAAACAATTTCAAATTTAAGCAAAAAATAGATATAGTTGACTCATTTCACAGATGTAATAAATAAGACTTAATTCAAGGCTCATTGTGCCATGAAAATTGTTTTTTCTTTTCCACTTGTCTGTCCTTCTTATTTCCACCACAGTTTGAGGAAGGGTCTCTTCTGTTGTATCAGCATGGCCATCGGGCAGTAATCAAGTGATAAAGAAGTATCTACCTCACTCTGTCCCCCTCCATCACATTACCAGAAAAGTTTCCAAAGAATGGGACAGTTTAGGATTTGTGTCCTCTGACCTACTGGAGATGTATGAGACTTCTGCCTGATCTTTGCCCTTCACCTAACAGGTCTGGGAACATGAAGTAGAGTAGAACTGTTGCCAGGAGTTGCAAAAGGGGGCTTGTGCAGGTACAAGAAATTCTCCTTCCTGGTGTCTGAGGAATCACAAATACCTGAGTCTTGGCATAGAACTAAACATCCTTCCTGGACAGGAGCTCCCATCTGGGGCAAAACTGATACAACTTATGGGTTTGCTTCTTCTTCCTGAGTTTTCTAATGGGGATTGAATGACCCTGATTTGTGGAGAAAAGATTACGCTTTAAGACAGATCTTGGCAATTATGAAACAGAAACTGGCTCCAAAACCAGAAGCAACAATTCCCAACACCTCCCTAAGTAAGAAGTAGAAGGGAGTATTATAAAGTAGTAGGGGATTTAATTACTGGGGTGGAGCTTTTTTATACACAGGTTTGATTCCTAAAGTACCCAGTTAGAGTTATCCTCAGAGACACAAGTCTTTTAGGCTTCAATAATATTAAGTATCTTCATAAAGACTGACTTTTTAAAAGTTATTACTCTTCCTACCAACTTGTCTTAAATCATTTAATTGAATGAAACTCTGATATAGGGAAGTGAGTAAGAGGGCTGATAGATAATAGTTCCCAGATGCATTTTTCTTTAAAGTTAGTTTCCCAAGGCACTTGCTTAATTTATGGGTTTTTCTAGAAACTTGTGTGCTATTTCAGTTCTGTTTGCAACCCTTGTTCATGAGAGCTGATCACTTTATAAGGGAAGAAACAGGAAGGAAAATGGTATTTTAAAATTCAATAGCTTGAGTTCAAATTTTAACTGCCACATACTAATTTTATGATTTTGAGGTGTTTATTTTCTGTTTCGTCTTCTATAAAATGATGAAAGATCATTCTCTCTCCCTCAGCAAAAAAAAAAAAAAGAATAGCAGGAAGACTATCTCTCTAACAAACTTTCTGGCAGAGAAGATGGAGGGATTGATGGAGGAAATACGTATGTCCCCGGACTAGACAGTGGGGCTGATGAAACAGATGATATGGAAGGAGATGTTTCAACCATTTGGCATAGTAATGATGATGATTTGCATAGGGCATCTCTAACTGACTGCTCCTTCCTGCCCATTGCATCATGGGCTGCTCAGGAACCCAATATCGACTAGAACCATCTACCCAAATTGCCACCCACTCTGCTTTTCTAAGAAACCTAACCTATGATGTGATAGAAGACTCTATTAAGGAATTCTTTAGAGAATTAAATATAAGTACAGCTCATTTACCACATGAGCCCAGCAATTCATAGAGGCTGAAAGGTTTTGGTTATGCTGAATTTGAGGACCTAGATTCCTTGCTCAGTGCCCTGAGCCTTAGTGAAAAGTCTCTCAATAACAGGATAATTTGAATGGACATTGCTGACCAAACACAATATAAAGATCAGGATGACTTTACTTTTGGCCAACATAGAAATTAAGATTCTGACAAAACAGATACAGATTGTAGAACCCCGCCTGCCCCAGACAGTTTTGATATACCCACCTAGAAGAGGTGATGATAGCTTTGGAATCAAGTATCAAGATCATTATGATTCAGACCAATATCAGGATGGGTATCATGATGGCCATCTTTGGGATATAAATTGATATGGAGGCCAGGATCATTGTAATGATTGAGGCAGCAAAGATTATGATAAAGGCTATGATTCCAGAATAGGATTTGCTAATGGGTACCATAGGAATGATAACTACAGAGGACATGAGGGAACACTATGAAGACAGTTATGACAGACTAGGTGATGGGTCTGGAGTTCCAGATATTATTACTCTTGGGATGATTATAGGCATGATGGTAGAAGTCCCCCCAAGGACCCAGTTGAATCAATAGCCTTGGCACACTCCTAAGGAAGACGATTCCTCTGCTAGCATTTCCCAATCCAGTTGGGCAGCCTCTGTCTTTGGAGGTTGGGCAAAGCTTATCGACAACTGCTAGAGAAGGAGATATGGAAGAACAGCTATCAAATGAAGAAAAAATTGCAGCATCAACTGGATGAGTCAAAACTAGAGTGACAGCCCCAGGAGAGACTCCCAAGTTGGCAAAGTGAAGGAACTCAGGAACAGGAACGATCAAGGACAGGGAGTTATCGCAGACGGGCACCTCAACTACATCTGGCAGAAAGGCATAAAGAAGAGAGAGAAGTGCCTAGAAAATGAAACAATAAGGATGAAGAGTGTCAATCTCCAACTTCTAAGCCTCCCAAACTGGAACAGTCTCTGAAGGAATGCCATCCCCTCTGCCAAAGGAGGGTGCGTGGATAAAGTGAAGTTCTAACCCTCCTGCTTAATGTCAGAAATCAGACACCGAGCAGCAGTCACTGACAAGTGGTGGGGGAAAAAGTGTTCCAGATCAGCCATCTGAGGACAGACCAGCAATGGAAAATAAAAACAAAATGAATGGAGTGTATCAAAAGATCAAATTAGGAACTGCAGCTGTGGTCCAGGAGGAGGGAACAAAGATCGAGACTTCCAATTGCACCTAAGTCAAAGAAACCTGAAGAAAATCCAGCCTCTAATTTCAGCTCTGCAAGCAAGTATGCCACTCTTCCTGTTGATAGAGAAGATGAAAATGAGATTACATTGAATAGGCCTCTTCGTTCTGTTTTCTCCTAGTCTCTCTCCACCCTGAAATATTCAAGAGCAAATCATACCTCTCTCCACACAAGATAAAATAAAACCCATCATCTCTTGAGATAAATAAATAAATGGAGATAAAAACAGGGAGGGTAACCATGAAGCTGATAGGAGAAATATTAATGTTTGGGGAACAGTCTCTGATGCATAAAGATGTCCATGTTTTTTCTTATCTTCATCTCTCTTACATATTACCAAAGCAGGCATCACTCTCCCTTACATAGCAGAATTTCACAGTTTTACACTCAAACTCAGAGAAAACATCCAATGAATATATCTGAGAAACAGTTTTTCAAGAACATGATTTTGTTTCTGCCTTTAAGAATATCTAGAGAATTCAAAGTTAGTACTGGAATCAGTTTATACATGACTAGACTCTAAGTTCTAATTTGGGAAATAAACCCTGGTCGAAGGAGGACTGGTTGAACCAGGGGGTTAAAGTACCACTTTCTTGGAGAAGCTTCCTTTGATGCCCCAAGTCTAGAAGATGTGACCATGTCCTCCTGTGAGCTCCCTGCTATGCTAGCTCAAGAACAGGGATAGGCAAACTATAGCCTGTGTGAGAAATCCAGTCCCCAACTGTGTGTACAACTTGCAACCTAAAAAAGATTTTTTCTTTGCATCTTAACATAATTGAAAAAAAATTAAATCAAGAATAAAATTTTGTGATACAAGAAAATTGAATGTAATTTAAAATTCTGTGTCCATAAGTCACATTTTATTAGAACACAGCCATGCTTATTCATTTGTGGTTTGTCTGTAACTGCTTTTACATTATAATGGCAGAATAAAAGCATTGTGACAAAGACCACATGGCTAGCAATGTTTAAAATATTGCTAGCAGAATAAGTTGTAGACGTCTGCTCAAAAAAACTTCAAGCTTAGGTCATATAAGCTTTATTCGTTTCTCCTTAGCAGTATTGGAACTATCATCTTTGTGTCCTTTAGCACTTAGCATAGTGCTTGGTTTCTGAAATTTAGTGTTTTCCCCATTTTCAAGTACTTCAAGTAAGGTCTCCACTTTACAGTCCACAGTAGTTCTGTCCCAGGGCTCCTCATCTCCAGTCACAGTAGCAGCTCATGAGCACTTAAAAGTCTGGTAGCTATAGGTATGGTGCAAGCCTAGCAAACATTTCAGGTGCTTGATAATTAAAGAGAAAGAGGCATTGGAAAGTCCTCTTTCTCTGTTTCCTGTTGCTGGAGGTCAAGGGATGCACTGGTGAAGCCCTGGGCTTGGAAACTTGATCTAATGCAGTTGAGTCCTGGACTAATGAGTATCTAGTCATGTGCCCCTGGGAATAAAACACCTCTCTGAGTATCACTTTCTAAATGTAGGGCATAGAGATCAGTTTTTGTCTCACAAATATTACTGGGTCTTTATGACATTGAAAAATACCTACACTGGGGAGGACAGTTAGATCCCTGTCTTGTTCTCTTGTTCTGGACTAGCACGAAACTTGGAGGACAGGAGATGAGGGGGCCCAGCTGTGGCTAGTCAGACTCTCCTGGGAGCTGTAGTTCCCCACAACACAGGGTATTGCCCCTGATCAAAGAAAGGAGGGTCTCTGGGAATGGACCTGGGCATTGTGTTCTTATCTGTAGGACTGTTTAGGCTCCCCAAATACTTCTGATAGTCATGAACACCAAGACCCTCTGTTGCAGTGTTCAATAAATATTTGCCGAATGAAGAGAAGTTGTTTCCACAGGAATTTTTTCCCTTTGTGGTTTTAGATACTGACAGAAGAAATCAGAATTTTCTTCACTAAGGCCAATGTGTACTGTTTGTCACTCCTAATGGAGTCACTTTCTCTACTTGATGGTGGTCTGATTACTACCTTCTTCACTCCTTGCTGCCTTGTAAGGAGGCAGTCGATAATTGTCATGTTATATATCTGACCCCTTACTGCCCCTGCATTGTTTTCTTTCTTTTCTTATCAGTTCCATGTCATTTTCCTCTTCTCCTCTGTAATCTCAGTCTTTTTTCTTTTTTTACTCTTGCTAAATTCACTGGTAGCACTTGTTTACTGCCAATAACACCATGTACTCTCAACCATTCCCATTTTTTTTCCCTATTAAATTAGTTTTACCTTGTTCTTCACATTTGGAAAATAAATCTCCAGACTCTCCTTCACTATCTAAATTGCTATCTTTGGGAATAAGGTATTTTCAGAAGCTCTGAGCTGGTTAACAGTTTCAGAAAATCCAACCCCAGTATTTCCAGAAAAGGAAACTAAGACTCAGGGAGTGGAAACAGCCAGTTCAGGATCACAGAATGAACTCATACAGGTTGGAGCTGAAGTGCAAGATTCCTTATAGCCACTTCACAGGATTCCTGCAGGCTACCACTTGACCTTGGTAGCTAGGCCCTGGGTTTTTCCCAACTCATTCCTTCTCTTTCACAGAGGGTTCACGCCTTTCCAAATCCACACCTTGCCAGGTTCTAACAACTTTATTACTCAAAGGAGAAGGGAACATTGTTGGTGACAGTCACTTTTAAGTGTGGGAGGGCCTGGCTGACTTCCTGAGCTTAGTAGCACTTGGGAGAGGGGGGCAGTCCTGCATGTCTCCCTTTCAGGTGATGACAGGTGTCCTGGAGGAGCAGTGGGAAGTGTATGATCTCCTGCCCATAACCAGTTTCAGCTGTACTACTCGCAGTGGTATTGTTATAAAAAAACTGTCTAATATGGTAGCCACTAGCTATGATTTAAATTAATTAATGTGAAATAAAATGGAAACTTCATTTTCTTAGTCATACTAGCTGCATGTCAAGTGCTTAGTAGCCACACATGACTAGTGGCTATTTTACCAAAGGTATAAATAGCAAACATTTTGACATTGCTGAAAACTCAGCTCCACACACTTTGGTAGGATAGCTTAGTACAGAAGAAGCATTCAGTTGATGAAGATCAAATAAAAGCTAGCCCATGCCAGCACTGACCTCAGGTTCTGAGTTGGAATGCTCAACTTGGCTATTTAGGACTTCTACCTCTTGCCAGTTCCATGTCTTTTCTGATCCACTAGACTATGAGTTTCTTGGAAGAAGAATCTGTATCTGATTAATGTTATGTTCCCACAGAATCGATCTGATACATAGTAGACCTTGGTGAATGTAGGACTACATAAAATTATATTACTTACCCACTCTGTTTATCAAAAAGAGCAAAACAAAAAGCCATTAATCCAATAAAGTGATGAAAATCTATCTTTTTGGTAAAGAGGTACAGAGTTAAAACTGATAGTTGGTTAATATGAAATCATGTTAAGTCCTTCTTCTCAAAGGGGAGGAGGTTCTAACCATGAGTGGTTGGTGATGAGATATAAGGGTAAGAAAGAAGGGACTGAGCCCACTAGCCCAATACACAGTTCATAGATATAGGGAACAGCTCATTCTCTTTCTCAGGGGTTGAGTATGGGCTGCTGATGATTCATGATTAGAGGGCAATGTGAATTGGAGACCAGTGGGCCAGAAGCAAAAGTTGAAGTACTGGCAGCAATATGATGATTTTGTTTGCTATTTAGTACTTTGATGACTGTCTAGACTAGTGAAAACAACCTCTGTCTCCCCAGTGAGCAGACAGGGCAGATCCAAGACTTAAAGAGATATATCCTTACTGAAACTTTTGTAGTCTGAACAATAACTCTCAGTGTGCGATGGTCACTAGATGGTTGTTATTAGTAGTATGTTTTGTTAGATGACAGAGACATATACTTAATAAGAATGTATGTAAAATATATTTTTGCATTTGCCAACTCATCTTTGTGTTTGCCAGACAGGTGCATGGTACTAGCCCACATCTCTTGAAATAACATAAAAATCACAAACATCACAGGCAAGTCAACAACAACAAAAAATTTCAAAAAGCTACTCCTTCAGGATGCCTCCAAGAGATAACCATTTACATTTTCCTTAGCTATGATTGCAAAAACTTTTGAAGTTAGATAGGAAGGAGTTGGAGAGAAAGAGGAGGAAAAACAAATCAATTCACAATAAAAGCACATTTATGTGCTTGACATGTAGCAAGTGCATTTTGAGCGGCAACTGCTACGCATGGGTGATACAGACCTGGGCTTTTAAGTTGGAGGCTTTTGCTTCCTTTTCGACCTAATTTCACCAACAACACAGTCTCTCTCCCAACAAAAGAACACTGCCACAGGAAAGAAAGAGACTAATGGACTTAACACAGACTACTAAATAGCAGAGTGTGGTCTGAGAGAATGGAAGGGGCACCAGAGGGAGGAAGGAGATGGAGGTATCCCAAAAAACTACTTACTGAGATTGTGATCTAAAGAATAAAATAAATAATATTAAAATTTAAAAAAATATATTTTAGTTATGTGATTGTGGTAACATTGACTGACAACATTGTACATGTTTTAGGGATACAGGTTCATACTTCTACAAATGCATGTTTTCACACTTGCCCAACACTAAATCCCTGCTAGCCCTGTCATATTCTGTTGATGGCCTTGATTTTAAGACTGAAGAGTGGGACAGAACAAGGTCAGGGACAGCTTTGTAACTCAGAGGTCTAAGACAGTTCACCTTACATTACTAAGCTAACTCTGATCTGTTAAATGGGAACAGGCATTTTAGCTTTGCCCCCCTTATAGGGTGGGGAGATAATGAATTTAAAGCATGTGAGTTTAAGAGATATATTTTTATAGACTAAGTTAAAATGCCCCCCACATACAACATACATACACCAAATTCATATGTTGAAATCTAACTTCCAGTACCTTAGAATATGACTGTATTTGGAAACAGGGTTCTTATAGATGTTATTAGTTAAGATGGAGGGAGTCATACTAAATAAGATCAATCACTAATCTCCTAAGACTGTGTCTTTATGGAAAGGGGACATTTGGACATAGGGAGAATGTTTTGTAAGCATGAAAGCAGAAATCAGAGCAAGTTGTCTATAAGGTAAAGATTCCAGCAACCAGCAGAAGCTGGGAGAAAGGCCTAGAACAGATTCTTCCTCACATCCCTCAAAAGGAACCAACCCTACCAAAACTTGATGTTGAACCTGTAGTTTGAAGAACCATGAGAGAGCAAATATATGCTGTTTAGGCCATTCAGTCTGTGGTACTTTGTTATGACAACCCTAGTAAAACAATCTACCAGTGCTATTTGGTTTGGGTAGTAGAGCAGTTAGGAATCAGGTGAAATGCAGGGGTGAGGCGGGGATGTTTGGAGGGGTCTCAGGATTTTGATCAAGTCTAATTTATTCCATATAAGGGGAATTTCTTAGTGCTTACATTACCTTTTTTTAAAGTAATGATTAAGAAGGCTAATATATTTAAAAGTATTTTATAAACTGATATTCTATACAACTATTGTTTCTGGTTGATGATGGTAAGGGAAAGGAAAAACTAAGATAAATACTCTGCATTTCCAGAGTACCACATAAAACAGTGAATTTCTAAAGCAAACAAAATGTCTTCATCAGTGAGATAGGTGATGCTGATTCATTCTTAAGAGATTCCACACATGGCACCTGGGGGAAACCCGGGAGGCCTGAAAAGCCAGCCTGTCCTGGTGCTGCTGATCTGCTTCTGACTGAAGCCTTAGGTCTGCACCAGGACTGTTCTCATCCTTCAGAGCAAAGGGAAAAATCAAGACACTCTCTTCTGAGTCCTGGCTCAGGGTCCCTTCATCCCAACATGGGTTTAGGACTCTTCTACAAGAAAGTGACACATGGAGTCTCTGTCTTTGGACAGACATTGCTATATGGCTTTTTGACCTCATACTTTCAACACAGATGACCACTCCTGCCTTTTCTGGAGGTCATCAATCATTTCAGAGAAGCCTTTGAAAACTCTTGAGTGTGTGTGTGTGTGTGTGTGTGTGTGTTTGTGTGTGTGTGTGTTGTGTCAGTGTGTCAATTTCCCTTAGCCCAAGGTCAGTCTCATAGTGTCAGAACCTCATGACTGCCCAATTCTTGTCAATGTCTGGCATGTGGATGGGGCTGAATGCATAATTGTGTGCATGGACTGAATACAAAAAGATTGAAGTGCGAGAAAGACAATATGATCTCATGTTAATATTTGAGACTGCTGCCATTTAACACCCAGCTATAACATTTCTGGCTGTATAAAAGTGAACAAGACAAATCTTCAAGGAGCTTATGCTTCTGAATCTGAAGAGTGAAGATACTGGTGACTAAGAGAACTATCAAGAGGTAAAAGACAGAGCAATGGTTTATTTAATGTGCTGACCCAACCAGACCCTAGCTCCAGTTGTTAATCGAACATTAAACCAGGTGTTGCTGTGATGGCTATTTCTAGAAAAGGTAGTATCTATAACCAGCTGACTTTAAGAGTAGAGAAGACCACCCCTGATAATGTGTGTGGGTCTCATTCAACCAATTGAAAACCTTCAGGATAAAAAAGTAAGGATTCCTAGAGAAGATGAAATTCTGTCTCAAGAATATCGTATTAACTCCTACCTGATATTTCAAGCAGGTCAATCTGTTGTACAATTTTGAGACTTGTCAAACCCCACAACCACATTAACCAATAAATATAAATAAATCCAGTAGATAGTTAGGTCAGTTAACTCTTCATAGATAGGTCAAATAACACATGCACACACATGTGTGTGCACTCTGCCTCACACAGATGGGGTAATGTTGATCAGTTTGGAAGATTGAAGGCTAATGGAAGGATGGATAAAGAAGGGAAGAAGGCACATGTTTCATTACTTAACCAACAGAACTGGGAAGACCAACTGCATTCACTATGTGTTTCCCGGGAAGCCTAGCTGCAGAACTCTCTGCAGAGATGGAGGGGTTCCAGATGCTTTAAAGGTGCTACCTCCTCAGGTCCTGGCCTGGGTGGGACTCAGTGTGTAGGAAGAAGATTATAACAAACAGTTTCTCCAGGAGGGGAGAGAAGGGCATCAAGGGAGCAGCAGCAACCGCAGCTCTTCGCACCCCCCACCTGAGAAAAGAGACAGGCGATGCCTGTGTGGGTGTCTTTTGACTGACACTATCCTAATTAGTACAGGCCCCTCTGGCACTGGGGCTTCTTTTATTAATGCCTTCATTAAAAGGTCTTCCATAATCAGTCAGCTGTGGAGTGTGCTTACAGGAAGACGGTTCCTCAGGCTCACAGATGGGCCTTGCCCATGAGAAGGAAGCAAGTCCCCAGCTAGTGCAGGTCAGTGGGTCGGCCTGAAACCTTGCTCACAATGCTCTGAGTAACCTGTCTCTCCCACTCTCCCTGAACCGCCTCCAATCTCAGAGGCATTTATGTGGAAAATAAAAACTAAATCTGACATGGCACTCGGGACTCATATTTTATTCTTAAAGAGAAATAAGTTGGGCAGAAGTTTGTAGTGAACTCAGAATTCACTCCCATGGGACAGGGGTTGTCAGAGCTGGCATGGCTGTGCCTCCATCATCATAATGGCAATATGCTTTATTCATCACACCTGTGCATCAGCTTGCAGTCAGAGATGTGCATTGTAGCTCGTATGTGCATAGCACCTACTATGTGCCAATCACTGGGCTTGACAGTAGACAGTCAAACATGAGAAAAAATTATTCTTTTTGAAAGTCAGATCATATCTTACTCACCATGAAAATGGATGTTTGAAACATCATGCTGGGTGAAGACACCACAGAAGCTGCTGGAGGAGATGAGAAAGCGTCTTAATTGGGTCCTGTGGGTAAGAAAATTTCTGCTCTATCATGATGGTGTCTGATTTGACAGAAGATTGAAAAAGAGACAGCACTGGACTAGAGGTGGGAGGCATCAGTTCTGGATCTCATTCTACTGAACACTCCCCCCACCCCCGTCCTCCCAACCCCTCTGCATCTAACCTTGAACAAGTCATTTCCCTTTCTGAATCTCAAACTCCTCATTTGTAAATTAGTCTTGTTTTCATTTTTTACTCAAAGCTGCTTTCCAGATATATGCAGATATCTGCCAGGTAGGTGAAACTGATAGAAAGAGAGCTATTCTGCTTGAAGTGGGGGAGAACTAAGGTCATCACACCTCTGCTTTTCCTTCTTTGGCCCAAAGGAACCCCAGAAACATCTCTTCTCCCATCCTGAGTTCTGAGGTGCACAGTTTGAAAATTATAGGCCCAAATGGTCTCAGAAATACTCTCCTCTAAGAGTCAGGGTTTCTATGAATTTCACCAGGCAATCTGATTTTTCAAAAACTGATAACAGCTAATTAATATTAACTGATAATATTTATCAAGTTTTGTGTGAAGGGCGTTCTATGGCTGCTGCATGAGATATGTGCTGTTATCATTATTTTACAGATGAAGAAAATGAAATACAAAGGGACAGCTACTCACCCACTGTCAAATAATTATTAACTGGCAGAGGCAAGATGTAAACCCAGACATCTCGGCTCCAAAATGCACAATAATAACCAGTATGCTCTCCTGCTTTTCAACAGTCCCACAAATGCGTTTCTTGACATTTGCTTAACTAGCGCAAGCTGAAGCTTAAGCTCATTTATTCTTAAGCACATAGTAGTAATAACCATTGAAGAATTAAATATGTCATCTTATAACCTAATTGTTGTTCTAGAGAAGGAATTTGCTTTCTTGAATTTGCTGGGCAATATTTTTCTGCTCCACTGAATTTCATTTCTTCTTGGTCTCTGCATATACCTGGCATTATATTTTTATCTTTCTCTAGGCAGAAAAATAACTACTTCTCACTTCTATGATACCCTCTATTTGGCCACCATTGGTGAATTTCTCAGCCTCCTCAGGTTTAAGCAAAAACAATAAAGTTCTAGGAACCCCAAGTTCTCAAAATGTTGGGTAGGAAAACTGGTTTCTGGTTAGTAAGAGAAGTTCTGGGAAAGGGACATGAAGAAACCCACCGCAAAGTCCCATCGTTCAACCTCACTTGTCATCTCACTGCTTGTCACCAGCCTTTCCTTTCCTGTGCCTTCATATCCAGTAGTTTACCCACAACAGTCACTGCAAATTCTCCTTCTGTTCCCAAACATTAAAATCTGCCCTGATCCCTCAGTTTTCCCAGGATACTGCTTGTCTGTCAACCTGCTGAGAATCAGCTTCTGAGTTCAGAGTTTCCTCCCCTCCTTGTGCTCTCTAGGATGATCTCTCTAAACTCATTCCCATTGTCTTCTTTCTTTTTTGGCTCTTGATGAAGAAGTGTCCTATTACCCTGCCCATCTATCCCAGGCCACTCTCTCCAGCTCTTCGTAAGCATTTGGTTTCATCCACCTTGATCACCTGCTTCCTTAAATATTAAACCTCTCCCCACCTGCTTGGTTTTTCAACCAATATGTTCTGCAGGTCTCACTCATTTGAACATTTTCTTTTCTTTCTTTCTTTTTTTTTTTTTTTTTTTGAGACTAGGTCTCACTATTTTTGCCTGTGGAACTACAGGCTCACATTGCCTGGGGTACCACAGACTCAAGCAATCCTCAGTCTCAGCTTCCCAGATAGCTGGGATTACAGGTGCATGTCACCACACCCAGCTATTTTTTTGGAACTAGGACTTGCTACAGGCCCCAGGTGGGACTCAAACCGCAATCCCTAGCTCCGGCCGCTTTATAGGCTGAAGCTTACAGGCATGAGCCACCATTTCTTTTGACTAAACTTAGGGTCATATTAGTGCTATTTTCCTCCACCAAAAATCTTCTTAGTAGAAACCCTAATTGCAGACAAGGGTTCAGTTGTCCTCTTTTCTGAAGACAATTTGTAAGACCTCAGGCATTAATCTCTAGCTAGGAGCATCAAACACCCATCTTTTGTAACTCATAACTTTGTCCTGCTCTGCCACTAAACCTGCTCTGGAGCCTAAATAAGTCTTGCCTCTTTCTGGCCCTCAGTCTCTTCATATGTAAATTTTTAAAGTTCTTAAAGCTTCATGCAGAGTACTTTCAACATTCTAATGCAGACAATGGGCAAGATGTTAGGTGTGTGGATTGCAATTGAGTGTGATTGTCTACAAGCATGCACATACATGGTGTACCTGTGCATATGTGGTATGAGGCCAATGGGAACTTCCACTGGATTAGAAGGAGCAGTTCAGGTCCTTTCTCCTAAAAACGTGCCCCTCTGTTCACAGGTTTGGGATTTCATCAGGTATATTTCATCAGGTATACTAATGAATTATTAGTACATTAATCTTAAAAATCTAATCAGAACCCTCCACTAGGTTCAAGATTCTAATTTTAGTCTGAATTGACTCTTATTTGACAATCTCCCAGGTGGACCCTAATTCAGATGGTATTCATGTCATTGTGTAGTCCCCTAACCTCAATGTGATCTGGATTTCATGAACTGCTTCTAATAGAATATGAATGAATTTATAGGAAATGCCATCCTAGATGACATCCTAGATCCTTCCTAGGACTATTTTTCTTTCTCTCCCTGCTTCTTCCTTCCCTCTTGTGGTTGTCCTTGTCCTCTTCTTCCTCCTCTTCACCCCTCTCCCTTCCCTGATGACTCATACTGAGAAGTTCATACGTCATCAGCAATTCTATGAAGAGGTACATATTGCAAGAAATTGAGGCTTTTGTTCCAACAGTCTGTGAGGAACTGCAGTCTGCCCACAATCACAGCGAGAGTTTGAAATTGGATCTTCTGAAATGTGTCAATCACCACATGAAAGAATTTGGAGACCGGTTCCTTGCTCCTTCCTCAAGCAGGTGAAATTTCAGAAGAGACCACAGTCCCCATCAACAATTTGACTGCAGTCTCCCTAGCAATCTTGAACTAGAGGTACCTAGCTAAACCAAATCAGGTTACCTGACACAAAAACTGTGTCAGAAATAATAAATGCTTGCTTTAAGCCACTAAGTGTTGATGTAACTTGCTAGCAAGCAATAGATAACTCTCACAACCCTTGACTCAAAAAACGATAGCCTGAAAATTCTTGAGGATCATGTTTTACTGTATGGTTTAGGGACCGAATGCATCATTCTGCACTGTGATGGAAGATAAGCCAATGTGAGGAAGAGCTGGGGTCTTCGTTGTTCCTTGCTGATTTGAGTTTATTTCTGAGACTTAGCTTATTCCTGTCTTTGAAAATTCCTCATAATAAAAGCCATCCTCCCCTGATGTTTGTACAATCACATGCTATTTCCTCTGCCACCAACACCCTTGAGTCTCTTTACTGCCCATCATGCAATCTCCTTCCAGGGAACTTTCCTTGAGTGATGTCAGGTGATCAGGCACATTTCTCTGTGCTTCTTTAGCTCTCAGAACATGGTTGAGGCATTTATCACAATTCTGAGCCAATGTGTGAGCCTGTCTGGCTTCCCAATTGTATAATTAGAGTAATGCTGAATGTCTTATTCATCTCTGTGTCCCCCAGCATCTATGAATGAGATTCACCACCCCACCGCCCTGGCAATGAACTACAACAATTTTCATGATGACACAACTTTGTGTACCTAAGGCAGACTGCCTACAGATGACTTAGGGTGGGCTTCAAGCAGATAACAATAAACTAGCAAGTGTTATAATATGATATATCTGAAAACCAAAATAATACATGTGAATTCTGAGACAAAAATTAAAATACTGGAAGTTTGCATGAAAATATCATTTGAATCAAGCCTTAATTCATACATAAAATTTTGACTCAAGAAGGAAATAAAGTAGTGCTATTTTCCTCAAAAAACAAAAATTCTTACATTGACACAACTCTTAAAGTAGAAAATCTGGTAGCAACCTTGAAGAATGCATCTTTATTTTCCCATAAAATAAAAATCCTTGCAATCATAGTAAAAATAATTACAAAACATTTAAAACTGAGGTGCTATTATATTTCTAGGATTTTTTTCAACAATGTATCAATTTCTCAGGTTATATACCTCAAAGGGAGACTCTTCTTGGATAATAATGAAAGATATGATGTACTGTTTCCATTATACTTCAACAACAGGATTCCTTATGAATCATTTACTTAACACATTTATAAATTTATGAAGTGGGTGATCTCCTATATCAGCACACAGAAAAGACACATACACACAAGCACACACACTTCCTGATATTTTTCTGGATAAATTTATAGGCACAAACTTTTAAAAAGTGATGGAACCAGGAGTGATATGGAAGCACAGTGTAGATAAGATCCCATTGAATGTATAATTCATAAATTTTCCAATATTGTAAACATTTCAGTCATTATTTTTGCAACAATTTTGTCTTTGTGATTTTGTATCACTATATATTCTTTCTCATCTCATTTTTGGTCTCTGATGAGATTTTTGTTAGAACTTTTGGCATTTTCACAGCTATTCCAGAGGCTATCTTCATTTTCTTTCTTTTGCCCTCTGTTGTTCAGATGGGAAAATTCCTATTTACTTATCTTAAAATTCAATGACTTTTTTATATCTCTATTCTGCTATTGAACACATCCAGTATATTTCTTTTGATTGTTGTATTGTTTTAGTTGTAAAATTTCCATTTGGTTCATTTTAATATCTTCTAGTTCTTTCCTGCAGCATCCTATCTTTCCATTACTTTCAAGATAATTTAGAGCTACCTGGAGCATGGTTAAAATATCTTCTTTAATGTTTCTTTAATGATATTTTCAACATTTGTATCATTTTAGGTTAGCATTCATTGAATATATTTTTCTTTGTAAGTTACTGAAATTTGCCTGATCTTTTTACATGTTGAGTAATTTTGGATTGTGTCCTGGAGATATTATGTTCTAACACATTTGACCTTTAATCTTATGAAAAATACTGAATATTGATTTTTTTAACAGATATTTGATTCAGTTGGACTCAGGCTACAAGCTCCAGGTGACCTTACAGGGTCTGGTTCAAAAGTCAATTTAGTTTTCAAAGCTATTGCAGTGCTACTTGAATCTGTCCTGCTGTGTGTGTATCCTAGTGACCAGTCTACAATATAAATCAGTTCTCAAATCCCTGGTTTATAGTTCAAATTGTTCAGATACACATAATCAAAGTGTAAGGGTAAGCCCAAAATCAATACATAAATTTGTGAGATTATTTTCCCCATCTCCTCTTAATGTACAATCTCTTGGGTAATTTCCTCTTCTGAGGCTCTTTCTTCTCTGGCAACAAAGCAGTCTTTGAATTACCTACCATGTCAGGTACTCTTTTCTGCATACTCCCAGGTCAAATGAGAGGACTAAGATGGATAAAAGAGCAATGATGATTCCTCTCATGCTGTTGGCTCAGAGTTTTAGTTATCTGTTCTAATGGCATTGTCATTACTTCTGCTATTAACACTATTAGTGTTGCTTCTGCCACCAAGGGTTTGTTTGGGGCTGGGGAAGAAGAGGATGCAAACCAAAACAATATAAATAAAACAACAACAAATTTATGTATCACTCTGGATCCATTTTCCTGTCCCTTAGGCCAGAAAGGAGGGACTTCATTAGTAGTTTTTTTCTGCTTGCACCTCACATGCTGCTGGTTCTGGTGCTATAAAGGCATTGTTAGCTCAGTGGTACATCCAGTTTCCCAAACTTCCTACCACCATTTACTCTTCAGAGACTTCATATTGTGCAGTTACTTTCAGTGAGAGATACTATAGATGTGTGTTACTTTATTTTATGCAGAGATAAAACTTATTTCTTTAAGCTTACATTTATTTATCATTTATAACTTAGTAGATGATTTATATTTCAACAAAATATATGAAAGTTTATTATATGTCTATGTAATATTAAAAGTACTATATAGATTATATTGTTAAACTGTAAATTTATGTGGGGAGATATTTATTTGTTTATCCCTCCCACCATAGCATGAAGTTTGGCACAGCACATGTGCTTTCAAAAGTTTGAATTAGTGGGATACAGATGAAATGGTAGCATCGGAGGAAGTTCCCTGCTTTGTCCCAGGGAAATAAACCGAGAAATCCAGATAGGCGTGAACTGTGACTAGGACAAAATCCAGAGTGCCCTGTGATTACCAGGCATCGATGGTACTGAGTGTGACAGAGGAGATGTGAAGAAAATTCAGATCTGGGCCAAACAAGTTGAGTGGAGGAGGGGCAGTCACCAAGGTGAAAACTGGCTTACACTTGTATCCCTGTGGGGCAAATGTGAATCCTATGGGTCTACCTACAGAAGCGACAGGCTTGGGTGCTGTGGTAAAGTGAGCAGGGTTCACAATGAGGAAGGCAAAGGTCAGAGGGATGCAGCTAGCAAGCCCTTTACCCCAAGATCTAGGAGCCATGCAAATACAGTGAAGGTGCAAGGAACACTCCGGTGCTGTGCTAAGGGCCCTGTCCATAGGCTGAAGAGGCATGTCTGGTGTATAGAGAGGAGCATGAATAGGCCACAAGCAGCACTCACAGGATCCAAAGACCCTTCAAGGAGCTCCCCACATTCATCAAGGACCTGGCTACAAGTTCTCCCCAGCATACAATTCCATCTACCAGAAAAAATAGAAGCAGTGCATCCCTAATATTGAGAATGGGAAGATGAAAAAATATAATAAATGAAAACCTGAGTCCTCAAATGAATACATAGAATAACATATAGAACAAACAAATCTTCTGAACCCAACTGCAAATACACGGGATATCTCTTCTATCAGATGCAGAATTCAACATTTCCTTGATACAGAGATTGAAAGAAGTGAAGGAAACACAGAAAACTGAATTAACTATAATACATATCACAGAAAACTGAATTAACTATAATACATATACACATACATACATGCATACATGCATACATGCATACATACATGTGAAAATTTAAAAAAAAAGAATCTCCTGAGAAAAAGGAACTCTTATACACTGTTGGTGGGAATGTAGACAGAACCAGGCTCTACGAAAAACAGTATGAAAGTTTCTCAAAATGATCTTCTATGTGACTTATCAGTTCTACTCCCAGGTATCTACCTGAAGAATACAGACATTCTAATCCAAGGGGAAATGTGCACTTATATCGCAGCACTGGTTACAATCACCATGCCCTGGAAATGATTTATATGTCCCAACACAGATGAGGATAGGAAGACATGAATAAATAGACAATAGAATACATTCAGCTATCAAAAAAAGGAAAAAGTCTTGCTATTTGTGACAACATACATGGAACTTGGGTGGGTTGTGGCAAACAAAGTCAGAAGGACAAATACCAGATGATGCCTCTTAGGTGTGGGATATAGAGAAACCAAACAAAGAGTCAGATAAAGCTTAACTAACAGCAAACCATAGAAACCTAATCATAGACAAAAAGGCTAACAGAGGGAAACCAGAACAGGGAGGGTTTAGAAGTATGGAGGGAAAACAGTGGATTTTGGTGGTGGACTGTGGGTGCTGTGGTGGTGGCTGTGGTCACATTACAGCACTCAAGAATGCATCTAAAAGAAACAATGATGTCAACCAATGTTGCCTATGTTTTGAAAAAAGTGTCAAACTGAATTTCTTTTCCGCCCTTATGCCTAATAGATATAGGTGTTCAGTTGTTCTTAATGCCATACCTTTTGCAAATTATTTATTCTATCATATTGTTCCGTTATAGCAAACTTTCACTTGGACCTACTTGTCCAAGGGTAACACCTCAACACCTTGCTGTCAATAACTTAAGCAAGAACACAATTCCTTCACCCAATGTGCCCTACACTCCTAGTAGGGTAAAAGTGCTATCAATTTACCAACATTACTGGTCTCCTCAAAGTAACAGTCTTCTATTATGGGTAATAAAGTATGACCTTCAACGTAAAGTGGCCCAAATATTTATATAGATGGAATTTTTTAAAAGCATCCCCAAATCCCCAAACATCAAAATAAATAGCTTTAAGTGTGAGTCATGTGTTAAGTCATCCATTAGTGGAAATGAGAAAGAAGTCAGAATAATAAAATCAAAATAACATGGTCATTAAAAGAAGCAATGAAAAGCAGCATATTAAGTGAGATTTTTGCAAGTAGGGGCTGGAGAAAAGACACCCACTCCCAGACATATTTCCTTTCCTTGCACAGAACATTAAGGAGAACTTAGTGGAAGAATAATGCTTAGTTTCTCCTCCTTTAACCAAGCATCCGCTCCTCCCATCAAAGAAATAAATAAAATTATTGCTAGCCAATTAATGGTCAATCTACAGGCTATTTGGGGTGAATTATGGATGATGCCATAAAATAAATATTAAGATTTTTGTATTTGTTTACAAGTCTGGCAGCCAAACTTCAGGAAACTAATTCTTTAAATACTTAGGTAGCAGGATGTGGAGTGTTTAGGGATTCTTTCATCCTTCTTTTGGTTTCCGGCTATAATTTGTGATGTAGAAATAAGAAAGACATTTTATTCTTTAAAAAAAGATTTTTTTAACCATTCTGCCATCCCAGCAAGACAAAATAAACCTAATGCAAGGACCTAAGGCTGCCTCATTACTAAGAGTATTAAAGGCTTTATGGAATTGTTATGGGAACTAATGGTGATCATGCTGGAGGAAGGGCAATTATTTCTCCCTGAAAACAAAAAAAAACACAAAACCAGATAATTTTTTCTTGACATTTTCAAATAGTCTTAGAATTACATTGAGACTAGTTTTCAACCTATTTTGATATCATTTCAAGATCATGAAAGCAGTGAAAGGGATTCTTAGGCTATTGTCCTTCATCATTAGCTGCTTTATTAGTTATTTCAATTACAAAAGCAATATAAGATGACTATACCAATGAGGCTATGGAAAATATATGAAAAGAAGCTTAAAACATCCTTCCATCATAATCTCAAAGCACTCTATACTTTAAATAGCTCCAGAAAAGCTGTGCAACAAATGTACAAGCCTTTTGAAATATTGCAGTTTCTCTACTTTGACTGGAATCCCAGAAAATGGATGTAGTTACACTCTCTAGGTTGAGACTAATCTGCATTATGAAGGGCAGCTCTGCCTGCTATTGATGACTACAAGTAAGACAACTTAATTTGTATTTATCAGTTTGGTAGCTAAGTGTGAGCCCATGTGATATTAATAGAAAATATCTCTGAAGGTAAAAAGATCCAGAATTTACCATCATTTGTTGCCTGGCCCAGTGTCCATGGGCCATATCTATCTCATTTACTTCTAGTCTATTCACATAGGTTCTGACTCACACCCAGGTGGTAACTCATCAACCCCTCCTCCAGAAGGTGGCCTGTCTGGAGTTACAGATGGCAGAAATAATGGGTTATTGATTTTCATATTGTGTTTGAGTAATGGTGGTATTCTCCTGCATTCTCATTCTTGGAGCAACTATCAAAAAATAATTATCTGGTCTTACTAAGTTCCAACAGCTATTATCAAGGTGACTTATATGCTTGTAGAGACTGTAGACCCTTTTTCAAATAATAAAATCAAGAGTCACTGAACATTAACTAGGAGTTTTGGCAGTGTTTTCATTGAAATTGTCCATTTCTGGGCTTCCAGCTCAATGATAATTGAGAAGATCATGGGATTTTGAAATCCTGTATTCTCTTTTTTTTTTCTAGCTACATCTGGATCCCAAATGTAAAAATAATATAGCATAATTTTTGTAGAGTGGGCTCAGCATTGGGAAAAAAGTATTTAAGTTTGGTAAATAACTTTCTCCCCCTGAGCATAAGTCCTTCTTCACTCTGTACACAATCTTATATCTTAGATCTGGTATAACTGAAATGAATAAAGGAGAAAATGTTGCCTTTACCTTTCTCAAAAGAAAGAAACATCATTGCCTAGAAGAAAGCAAAATTAGTTGAACATTTTCCATTTGATATTCAAAAGCATATTAACCAACAAAAAGTTGGCAAAAAACTTGGAAAATAATGAGATAAGCCATATGACATGGCTCTCTTTATTTCAGGAGTTCTTGGTCTTTTTAGGATTGTCTTTCCATTGCTAGTAGAGAATACTGTAAGAACTTCTCAGACTTATTTACCCTAGAAATATTTTTGCATTTAATTTGTTAAATTAAATACATAAACAAAATACATTAAAGGGAGTCTCATATAAAAAATATTTTGACATTTTAAAATTTAACTTGTGTGTACCTACCCCATACAAATTGAATATTGACTTGATCCACACTGATAAAATCACATACAATTCTGCATGAAACCAACCTTGACTCCCCATAAAGGTACTGGAAAGAAATAATAAAAGCTCAGTGGCAGGACAGATACAGGAAGTGATGAACTGGTCAATCATTTTACTGATTAAATTAATGGAATTTATTTCCTACTTCAATCCTTCAATCACTAATAGAGCTGAGAGAACTCCATCTTCTCACTTCTTTCAAAACCAATAATCACAAAACCATTCACAAGCCTCCTCTCTCCTGTCCTCTACTAGGAAAAATGGGCTTCATTTAAAACTTGCTAAGTTGTTTCTTAAAGGTTATCTTTTCTGATAAGAAAGACTATAAAGATTGATGATAGTGGTAGAATTTCAGGTGTTGGAAGCTGAAAAATATTAATTTTGAACTGGCCATTCTTGTACGTTTTCATAAACAATGACAACTTTATAATATGTCACCTGAATTTGTACCTACCATGCTATTGCAGATCCTGTGGATCAATGTAGTCAGTTAAACAAATGGGTTTGTTTAGAACAAGTGAAGATATCACCATTACGTCATTTGAGCACCCCTATTTCTGTGTCCAGTTCTGCCTTATAAACAATATTAACTTCTTTTAAGGATTGTGTCTGGACATCAAGTCAAAGTTCTCCCTTCTGAAGTTTCAATTTGTGACACAATGTCATATCCCTCTCTTCCCAAAGTGTCTCTCATAGCAGTCCGAGCAGTTGCTGTTATGAGTAATGAAGCTAGAAAATTACAGAAAAAAGAATCAAACAGCAAATCAATGAGACTTAACTGAGGCTTCTTTTCATCAGTTATCAATTAACTGCCAGATTTAATTGATGCTCTGTTTAAATTGATGTATTTCTGACCAGTAGTGCAAAAAATACATACCCTAATAATTGTAAGCTGGGATTTTCCTCTATTTTTCTTTCTTTGCCTTTCTTAGCCCCTTGCCTTGTTCTGTCCCTGCAGACAAATATTGCTGTCTGTCTTCTGAGAGGCAAACTTTTCAGCTTCTAAATAGAACTGCTGGTTGGGCATTTCTGTAAAAAGGCCCTTCAGATTCCCAGGTAACAGACTCAATATTGTCTTGATGCTCTTGTGTGGGTGAGTTGAATCAACTAAGTTACCAAGTTGTTTGCTCTGCACCATATGTCCACAAGGCATTATTTCAGCACTCAAGAATGTCAGGGTTTTAGCCTTATTTCTTCTACTTATTGCATTGCACCAAGTGTAAGGAGAAAATCAAATTCTGCAGATAACCAATTTAATGAACATTTGTCTTTATGAAGATTCAGGATTGATTAGTGTAAGAAGTAAAGACAAATGAAACTCTCTCCCCAGGAGGCATTTACCATCAATAGAGAGGTAGGCATAACACACTGATGGATGCTAGGACAAGTGTTTGGAAGGATACAACAGAGGGGGCAGAGTTTGGAGACATTTGTGAAGACAGATTCAAGTATATTATGAACTATGATTTTAGGCTAAAAGGCATTAAACATTTACTATGAGTCAGCTCTGTGCTAAACAGTTTGCATACAAAGTTTTACTCAATCCTCACAATTCTACGATATGGGTGTTATTTTCATTTACACATGAGAAAATTGAAAGTCAGAAAGGACTAGCAGCTTTGCCAGAATACAAAAGGGTAGATAGAATAGACATCTAAACCCAGCTGTGTCTTACTGCACAGTCTTATCTCTTAACTATGATGCTGTGTGCCTCCTGGGATGTTGGGGTAAAATAAAAGGGTATAAAGATGAGACTGGGGTGCAAATGAAATAATGTGGATGTATCACATAGGCAGATCCATTTTTGTTTAGTTGAGTAAGTTTGGGGCCAAGTTGTTGTGGCTTAAGCTTGCCCTGAAAATGAAGTTGTCTATTAATTATAATTCAATTTATTTGAGTAAAAGGATGGGTAAATGTTTTGGTTAAAGATACATGAGTCTAAAGGAGTTAGTTTGTTCTTTTATTCATTCATTCACTCATAACTAACACTATGGGCCAAGCACAATTCCAATGCTTTTCTAAGTAAAGATTCATTTAATCCTGACAGACTCAAGACAAGGTAATATGTCCTCCACTTTATAGGTGAAAATGCTGAATCAAAGAGCACATAAGTTATTTTCCAGGATCTCTCACCTTCCAAGTGGTACACTTGATTTGCAGAGAGATCTTGTGGTGGTCTACCATTCTAACCACTAAGAACACTGCCTCTGGTTCTTGTGATGGACTGTTCCCTAGCTCCTGGGTCATTAATTGGAACTTAACATCTTTCCCAATTTCTAGTTACAACCCTTACTTTTTTGTAGTTGTTTTCATGAACACTGTGTAGGCATCCAGGTTTATCCCATCCTGCTTCTGGGTGACCTGCTTTGGGACTTTGGTTCTTCCCTTGCTCATGTAACCAAACTCTCTTATAGATTTCCTCTTGAGAAATTTCTCTTTTCATGCTCTGTTCCTTTTTGTCAATAAGTGGCCTAGCCTGGAATATTTTCCTAGCAACCTGGACTCTAAGGTTAGCTTGCTTTTGTCGTTCTCTTCAGTGTATGGCAGATCCCAGAAAAATGACTGAGGCCATGAAAAAGTATATGGGGAGGAAAGAAAAGGGGACAGCTGTGAGAGGGAAGGAGATATACAGGAAGTAAGTAAAAGTGGGAAGGAGAAGAGTGGAAATTAGAGAGAGAAAGGACAAGAATAAGAGTGACAGAGAAAGAGGATAAAATTGAGAAAAAAACAGGGGAGGGAAAATGCAGCAATTCCTTTTGTAAAGTAAAACTTAAAAATATAAAATCACAAGTAATTATTCCTAGTTAGCAGATATTGCATCATCAGAAACAAAACCATCACAAATGATCTCAGAAGTCCACAATTAAACTTGAAAAAGTTATGGGCTTGTTTGCTATGTGGTTTCCAAGAAAAACTTTGCTTTGAGTATTATTAAAGTATATAATGTTTCTCAGATTCTCTCCTCCAAAAAGAGTTTCTCTGCTTTTGTGTTGATTTTAGTGGCCTACCAGGAAAATTTGTTATTTCTATCATTCCCACAAGCTTAACTGGAGCAAATATTTTTGGGAAGTAAAACAGTCCAGGAAATGCTACTATAATACCAAAACCTAGAGATAAATATGATGGAAAATCTTAATTAGTCAAGCCTGCTTATTGATGTTTCAATTCATTTGTGGTTGAGCATTTACCTATGAGGTGCAATACAAGGTACAGACCTAAAGAGATATGAGATATTTCAGCTGGGTGCAAACATGCCCCTTGCATTGAATTATTTTAAGATAGTGGGCATTTACTTGAGTAGCTATGATACAGGAGAAGTGATGCAATAAAAAAGGTCATAAGGGTTCCAGTAAAGGATCATTGTTTGAAAAGATCATTGTTTGAAAGAATCAAGGTGACACTTGAGTAGACCTTCAAGTTCACAGAAATTGAACAGAAGACCATACCCTACCAGGTGATAAAGCACAGATGGCATGAGGTAGAGAGAGTAGTGGGAGAAAGAACATGCTTTGGGACTAGACTAGTGGACAAGTAAGTTTAGGAGGACACAATTTATACAACTGATGATGGAAAAGGACAATTTCACTCTTTGGAGAATTTTAACAGGAAAGAGAATCCAGAGGAGTGAATCTTTTTCTGAAGGATGGTTTTCAGCTTATAATAAAACTGCTAAGCATTTTTATAATATAATTTATCATAGTTCTACATGTTCTGCCCTGTACACATTATTCCCCAAGTTTTCTGGAAGTCTGCTAAATTTATTGGACTTCACAACTCTTATATGAGATCATAGAATTACTCTCTTACTATGTACAGGAAGTTGGGGAAATAGGACATAAGTTCCCATCTTTTTGCTAAGAGTCAAGATAATTCTGGAGTGACAATCTTTCAGAGACCTAAAAGGATCAAATGATTTTCTCATCCTGGGAAATTTGATTTATTCTCACAGATGAGGAAGAAGCTCAGCAAGATCTTTGTACAAATATTTATTTAGTAACCACCAGGGTTCTATCCTAGGGCTAAAGAAATGAGTAATGCATGTGAGGCGGTTATAGTTGGAACAAAAAGTTAGGTATAATGATTATGAACCTACCCAATCATGACAATGAACAGCTGTCATTGAGACCCAAAGGGCAGAGTGGTTACATTCATCTGGGGAAGGTGGCATACTCTAGAAGGTGTTACAGAGGAAATGACACTTGAATTTGAGGAAGATGCTATGGGGTGTGCCTGCAAGCAGTATAACAGCAATGTACTGGTGGTGCTGGCACTGCCTGACTTGCCTCGGGTCCATCATGGTTCACATGGTGACATCTCTGAACTAGCTTGCTCTTTGCATTGTATACATTGATTGCTTCACAAAATTGTTTGGTCAACTTACATTTTACCATGCTTTATATGGAAAATTTTCAAGAGAAAGATGAAAACAGAAGAGTTCAATAATGAGTTTTCATGTAACCATCACCCAGTTATGGTGAATTTTATTTTCTTTACAATAATATTTCATTTTTCCCATTCCAAGTTATTTTAAATAAATTTCAGACACCAAAATAATTTGCTCATTTATATGTCAGTGTTTCTATATGATAAGGACATTTTCAAATCAATGTTTTTCATTTAATTTGTATTTTAGCAATTCTGATACCTTTTTATTACTATTTTAAGGAAGCAATTATGTTCACTGTAGACAAATCAAAATATACAGATGAACAAAATAAAAATAAAAAATATAATCACCATCCATATTCCCACCTCCTAGATATAATCATTGTTTTCATTTTGTTGTATGGTTTTCCAGGCATTTTTCTTGTGTATAAATCAAAAGGAACTCATACTATGTTGTGATCTATTTTTATTCTTAATGATATAATTACACATGTGCCAACACACATACAGTTTCATATGAAACCAGTTCTATATAGTCAAACATTTTGTTTGTTTCCAAAACTTCCCAAGCTTGACTTTTTCTTATCCATATTTCTCAGTATGGCAAGTGCCTGCAGAGCCCTGAGCTTAAGACACTTCAGTTCTTTGTTTCTTTCTTGTTTATGTATTTGAAAAGCTCTGCATGTTTGTTGTAGAGACATATATTTATCATTTCTGATTCCTGATACTTTACAAAGTTAATGTTTCAATATTTAAGTAAAGTAGTTTATAGTATTATATTTTACCTTTTTAAAATCCCTGTTTAATTATCTTAATGTGTAGGAAAAATTGCAAAATAATTTTTCATAACTTCTATCTATGATGAACTAACCACAGTAATATATACTGAAGGGCCTGAATTTTAACAGTTTTATACATATTTAGTCTAATTCTTGAAAGATAACTATTAAGATAGAAATTATATAAATAACCACAGAGTCATCAAATTTTGTTCTTTCCTTATGTATGCTGTGAAAGAAACTCATTACTCTGAATTCATATGCATGGTTAAGATTAACTTTATTGAGATATAATATATGTACAATAAACCAAACCCACTGAAAGTATAAATGTGATCAATCTTAAGGATGGACACACTAATAAAAATCACTAGTAAAACATTTCCATTACCCTAAAGTTTCCTCCTTCTCCTCTGTTTTGAGTC
This sequence comes from Uropsilus gracilis, assembly GCA_004024945.1. Classification (NCBI taxonomy): domain Eukaryota; kingdom Metazoa; phylum Chordata; class Mammalia; order Eulipotyphla; family Talpidae; genus Uropsilus; species Uropsilus gracilis. The sequence continues at coordinate 16,933 of PVHY01004758.1, read as the reverse complement.
TTTTTAAGTTCTGAAAAATACATTTCAAAGACTTGTTTTCAGAACAGTTTTAGGATGCACAGCAAAATGGAGAAGAAAGTAGAGACATGTCATATAATTCCATCTCATGCAAGCAAAACCTCTTCCATTATCAACATCCTCCATCACAATGGTACACTTGTAAGAACTGATGAGTATACCTTAACATTATAAATATTCAAAAGCCAATATTTACATACATGTCCAGACATGGTACACATTCTACTGGTTGGACAGATGTAAAACAAAATGTATCCATAATTGTGGTATCATGCAAAAATCTCTGGAAGACTCATATCACAGTGCCTGATATATTCTGGTCATTCAGTACTTCTAATCATTTGTAATATACTGTGTATAGCATTTTGCAATTTCCTTTCATAAATATGGTTTAATTTATTCCTATGAGCCTCCCCACCATCAAAAATGTTTCTTATTTTCAAACTAAAAATAAAGAAATGAAAAGAAAAACCCAGAAACTTTATCTTTTTTCCAAGATCAAATTAATGCCATTAATGATATCTAAGCGTACTTCTCCAACCAGTTGAATAAGATATTAAGTTAAGTCCTGAATAAAGGGAAATAATATACAATTTCCTTTCTCTATTTCCAGTATTCCTTTTATTGAAATAAAAACAGTGTAATGTCTCTGTTACACATCTTCCCAGGGAAAAAAAATAAGGAAAAATAAGAGAAAGAAAAGGAGCAAAGGATTTTTGCGCTGTGAATTCTGAAGAACATTTATTCTAGTGAAGTGTATCAAAATGAAATGTAACTTTTAAGAAGATGCAAATTGCAATTCTTGTATGATGAAATCTTTATCTTCAGGCATTTGATGGGCCTGGGAGTGAATCGGGAAACTTGATTTAATATTATAGGATCTCTAGTTGGTGCAGCAGAAAAAGGATAAGATGATGAAGATTGTGACTTTGTCTTTTGGTGGAGATACAGAAAGCTTATGACAGATTCTATGTGTAGGATAGATCAAGTGTAGTCTATCTAGTGTTGTTGGACGGAAAAAGTAAAAGCATTTCTGAAAAAAAATATTTCCCACCTAAATAAAACTTTGTCTGAAATACCGCTATGAGAGAATCCAATTAACTTTCTACCAGGCAGGGGGTTTATATGAAAAATTCTGATACAACACCACAAAAAGGCAAGTAATGGAAAGAAGAGAATTTTGGCTATGAATCTTTTTAATTCTGTAGAGAACTTGCCCAGTGAACTTTGCAAGTGATTCTTGAACACAACCAATGGGACTGTTTCCTTTCTTGTAGTGATTGTAGGATCACCTGACTTCTACGTGATATCAGCATTACTATTGCTGTGGATCTAGATGTGACCCTGATCCTATCACCAGAATAGGCTGCCCTCTTTCTGCTTACTCCACTCTGAATTTCCATACTCTCTGTTCCACTACTATGAATGGTGCATGGGCCATTGAACAGCCAGCAGTTGAGTTGCACATTTGTGGAAATTATATGAACCAAGGAAATCTGAATTTTTCATACTTATGTTTTTCCACCCATTGATGATACTTGGCAGGGGTTTCTAGGATACATTCTCAGCTAAGAATCATCTCCGGTCATTTCTGAGTCACAGTTTCATTATCTTTAAGACAGAGATATAATAATATTGTCACAAATATTTGACTGTATATAGAAATAACTTCTAAAAAATAATGGATATAAAATGTGAATACATATGTTCTCCTTATTCAGAAGCCTCTTGTATAGAGCCTTAAATTAGAAGCAAAGTTTAAACAAAGAGAGCAATTGTGACAGTGCTTCACAGAATACCTGGCATCATGCCCACAGTGCAGAAATTTCGTTTCCCAACTTGACTTCTGCTTTTCCACAGAGGGCTACAAGTCAGTTAAAACTAATCTATGCATCCTTACACCTAACTTGACCTACACAAATATGGAGTGTCTAATATTTGATGGCTCTGCATGGAACTCCTTGTGGAGAAATAACCCAATCATATTTTCCTGAGTCAACTACCTCAATAAACATGGTTCATTCTGCAGAGCCTGATTTCCCTTATGTGTGTGCAAGTGAGGCAGCATCTAATTAGAACTGGGTTGCCTTAATGAGAAGTTGCTTCTCATTAAGAATTTCATTCTTGATTTGCCTGCCTTAAACTGGAGATACTCAATAGGTCAAGGTTCTCATTGGGGCTTTCTGCACCGAAAATCATAAACAACTAAAGTTAGAGGGCCTGACAATAATGTCAGCTACTGTATCTGATTTCATGTGACAGTTAATTATAACATTTAGGAAAGAAAATAAAGAACCTTGTTTATTAGCAAGCTATAACAAGCTAAAAAAAAATGACGGGTGGCCTCCAAGCAGGATAAATACCTAAAATTGGTGCATCTACTTGGAACAAAATATCAACTTGTTATGTATGTTGTAGGAATAATTGATATTTTACTTCAGGAAGAAAAAAAAAAAAACTGATGTGAAAAGAACTTCCTGCTCTAGTTCCAACTGTATCCTCTTCTGTGCAACCATGTTTCTCCTGTGATTCTAATTTCTTTTCCAAGAATGTTACTTTTCATGGACTTGGATACATTGCAGCGGTCAGTGGTGATGCTGACTCCTAATATACAGGAGGCCTTGAAGACACTGAGGTCAGAAAGGAGGCTGTCAGTCAGGTGACCCAGCCTACGGGTCACTAGGATTTTATCACTTGTGCAGTTTGAATTGAGATATTCTGGGAGGAGTGTCAGCACCCTTCCAAACTCCCTGCCATGTCTATGGCCATACCTCCCTGATCGCACCCGGTCTCGTCCAAACACCCTGCCATTCTGCAAAAGTCAAGATTCCAGTCAATATGCTTGTTCAATCTTTGTCATGAAAGACAGAAGTTCTGCAGAAACTTTGTCTTGTTTTTGCCCGACCCGGGGGAAATTAAAAGGAAGAAGGGGGCAATGGCTTTCAGACAATATCCATGAGACAAGTACTATCCTAGGCACTTTCAAGTACATTTGACACAAACACAAAGAAATCGGTCATTTTTTTCTGGGTCAATGAGGAGAAAAGGCTAGACAATTCCATGAAGCTCTTAAAAATCATCTCTTTCTCATAACCCTTAATCTAAGACTAGCCCTAGCTCATCATCTCTCTGCCTTCTTTTTCTTATCTCTAGTATGTCACTTTGAGACTCTTACAAGCAAATGTATTTCCCAGACAGGAGGCAGCCCCAGCCCAGGGAAAAGAAGGGACCTTGGGGGAGAAGGGGAGGTTGAGAGGGAGGTAGAAAGCTATCAGAACAAAGGAGCAGTAATTGTACCATACTGAAAGATAAGTTGTCAGATGGTTCTGCTCAGAAAACTCTAGTTATAGAGTGTAAGAGAAAAATACCACCTGAAGACTAATAACAAGAATTTTGATGCAAGTCACTGTCCTCTTTAAGCTACAATTTCTCTCTTTAGTAACTAAGGTGATGGGAGTAGGTCAGTAATCTTCAGAGGAAGAAATGGATAGAATGTATCACTTTAAGAATCATACTAGGTAATTTGGGGTAGATGGAAGAGTTTTGTATGCTTGTTAGATCTTGGACCGGTAATACTTTGTCAAACTCTATTATAATAAAGACCTAAACATTCACAAGCAAAAGAAATCAGTGACCTCATAATAAGAATCAACTAAAAGAAAAAAAAAAAATCAACCAAGTTTTTTTTCTGTGAGTAATATTGGACATGAGATAGAGAACAGTCAGGAAAGTCGACAATATATTAGATAATGAAATTCTCTATAAATTTCAGAGGAGAAAACAAAATTTATAAACAGTATTTTCTAGCTACAATACATTAAAAACTTATATAAAATATTCTACCAAATAATTTTTAAAATACTATTAGACAATTACTGGTTTTAAGAAAAGATACAAAATTGTGGAATTACTTGAAAAATAATTAAAGTGACATCACAAATCAGAATCTGTAAAATACAGCTAAAGTAGTTACCAAAAGTTTACATTGTTAGTACCCTAGTGAATAAAAATTAAGAACCAAAACAAATGGATTAAATATTTCAGAATTCAGGAAAAGAATAAGAAATAATATGAATTAGCATAAAAATCAATGAGAAAAAGTAGAAACCAGCAGAAGTAATCAATAAAGGTAAAGTCTGACTGGGGAAAAATATCAACAAAATGTTCAAACCATTAGTTAACCCAATTGCTTGTAGAAAAATGAAGCAAAAATGTCTGAAATTAGAAATGCTAGAGAAGACACAAAAGCAGAAGACTTTAAAACTATGAGACAAATTTATAAATTTATGCATATATATTTGAGAACAGTGGTGAAATAAATTCCTAGAAATTATGACTTATGAAAATTAGATGTAGCTCTCTAGTGAGTAAAGCTAGAAATTATTATAAAGATATAGAAATGATAATTAAAAGAGCAATTATTATAAAAGATATAAAAATGATATTTAAATATCAAAGAAGCACTAGGACCTGATAATTTTTATTTCTGCAAATAGTTGATGCTCTCCTTGAAGGAATGTTTGTTTCCATTATATATCCCTTTAAGTTTCTAGAAAAATCTCTCACACATAGCTACCTCCGTCCATCCACATTGTGTAACATATTTATTCAACACACTAAGTTGCTTTGAAACTTCTAATGTTGTGAACTCACAGCCCAAGGTGACAGTAGGAGCAGGCCAGAAGCTCACAGTATGGCAACTGTGAACTGGACACACCTTTACTTGAATCCTGATGCCTACTTTTCATAGCTGTATGATCTCAAGCAAGTTCTTAACCTCCCAAGCATTACTTTCCTCAACTTTAAGTGGAAAATAATATAGCAACCTACTTTATGCAGCTGGTAAGAGGATTAAATGACATTAAGTTGGTATAGTATTTGGTCCAGCAGTGGCATGAAGTAAGCACTCAGTGAATTGTTGCCCTTGCCCTTTCAACAGGCATGAGTGTGATGAGAATGTGGAGTCCTCAATCTTTTGCAATGATCACGGATTTGGAAAGCATATGGAAATATGGGTTTGATTTCAAACGTTAATCCTGTTAAATTTAAGGCAAAATGATGATTTGAGTCTTTCTGTTCTTGACCCAAATCTTCCCATCTCAAGACACTTTCCTCAGACAATGCTGAGTAAAAGTTACAGACTGAAAACATGTATGTTGCATTCCATTTCCAATTTCAGATAAACAATAAATAAAATATTGTAGAAGGCAACATTTTATGAGTAGAGAAGTAAAAAGTAATAAAGTTGCAAGAAACAAAATTTCAGATTGAGTACAAATCTAAAAGTGTAGAAAAAAACTGAATCTTAAACAAGAAAGGGAAATCTTAAATAGGAAGTTTAAAAACACTGTAGTTATATACAGAACCTCTAAAACATTACACATTCACAATACCATAACACATGGGTATAAAATAAACTTGCTACAAAGTCTGTTTATGATGCAGTTAGCTGTCTAGGTATCATGCTCCAGACCCTCTAAAACACTCACACCCTCTCCGCATTCTGTTAGAAGGTTGGAAATAAATTCTCTGGATAGGATGCAGTGGACTAGAGGACACCAGATTCAGGGAAAGTAAGATAGGAAGACTGTGAATAGGAGGACAATAAGAAAATGCAGGTGTCCCTGATATTAAAGTCTCCAGCCAGCTCCATCAACACAACTCCAAGAATTCCAACAACCAAACTGTTCGCCAGTGAAAGACTGAGGGATTTTGGAAAAGTGATCAGCAAGTCAAGAGGTGATAATGCACATTGATAAAAGAAGAGGATGTTAATAAAATCCTTGCTAGCAGATAGTTAAAGGAGTGCTTTGAAACTGAAATATGATAGTAGATATATAAAAATTCATAGAAAAACAGAAACCTAAATATGTGTATTATAAAATAGAGCAAAATGGTAAAAAGAAAAACAAGAAGTTAAGAAAACAAAAGAACCAGATCATGAAGTCCAGTGTTTAAACAATAGGATTTCCAAAGGACAAGACAAGAGGAAGCCAAAGGGTCTACCATGCACAAAGGAGGAAACAAGAGGAAGTCAAAGGGTCTACCATGCACAAAGGAGGAGAGGGAGTTGGGGGAGAGAGGAATAGGAAGAAGGAAAGAGGGTGAAGTAAAGGAAAGGAGGGAGGGAGGAGGAGGGGAGGGGAAAGAAGGAGATAAAATATCAAGAGCTACAAAGGATTATGAATTGGAGTGGCTTCTGGTTTCTCTCAACAGCAGAAGGGAAGCTATCAAGATAAGCATCTTGATAACCTACTGGATGACAGTTAGCAAGGTGGTAACACCCAGAGGTCAGCAGAATATAAATAATAGCAATACCATACCACTAGCTATTCACAAGCACATTGAACTTCCAGTCTATGAAAAACTCATTTTATATGTTTATATATATATATATTTAATGCATGCCCTAGTTTAATAGAGTGTCATGTTATCTATTCAATTAATTGCCTAAGTGAAGGTACCCTGGGTCAGCAGCTCCAGCTAGTCCCCAGCCTCAAGAATCGGAATCCACCACAATCATGAGTGAACCATCACGAATGCCCAGCTCATTTGAGCCAGTTATTGCCAAATCCAGTATCTATCTGACTAAAACCTTATAAAAGCCCCCCAAACGGGTATCATCATCCCGCTGACCTGGTCAGACCATGAAACTATGAAAGGTAATAATTTATCTTTGTTTTAAGCCACTTAGAGTTGGGAATTGCTTTGCAGTAACAGAACAAGGATGATTCACACCAACCCCTTTATTCTCTCAATTGGAAAGCAAAACTCTGGAACAGAGGCCACTTTGGGAACATCTCAGAGAGGGAGGTTGACTTTCAGTTCATGGATTCATCACCTTTTAAATTACATTAAATGCTACCAATGCATTCTTTTTCTCCTCTTCTCCTTTTCCTCTCCCCCGCCCCACACCTCTCCATTTTGTAATATTTTATTTTGACTTTTTTGAACATAGAGAAAAGTTTCAAGAGTAGTATCAGGATCTTCTGCAGTTTCTTCATCCAGATGTACCAATCATTTTTGTTTAACCTCATTTATCATGTTCTTTTAAAGAGAACATTTTTCAACAGAGAAGCTGCTCACAAAATGGGTTCCTGCTGAGTGGTTAGTCACTAATCAGATCATACCAGCAGAAACAAGAAAAGGAATGGGTACCAGGAAATGGGAGGGATGTAGGAGGAAAAGATACAGAAATATTAATCAAGGACAAGGGACATAAAATCATCACTCCCTGCCCATTCATGTCCATCAAACTATTTTCTAGGATCAAATTCTTCATCAACCTGACTTTTGAAAGTGTAACAGAGTAACCTCTAGGGAAAGGGAAGGTTCCAGTTTCCCTGTGCCACCTATGGAAGGGTGGAGTTGAGCAGGAAGAAAAAACTGGAGATAAGAGAAGGTGGAAAAAAGACTAAAGGAGATCAAGATGATGTGGAGAAGGCACGTTGAAAAGAGACTTGTGAAGAAGTTGCATTTGCTTCTCAGTCTTGGACTTGTACCAGGGACTTGGGGGACATGAAAGGAAACATTTGAAACAGACAGGGTGGGAGACTTGTGGGAGGTTAACAGTGGCAGTCTTTATCTTGATTTTTGATTTTGTTCTTTTGCTTCCAGTCTTGCCTGGCTGTCTCTGCCCCTTTCTTACAGTTTCCCACCAGAAAGTGCATTAGACTTCTGGCAAGCATTTGAGCCACAGCTGTCCTGTTTTGGGCCAACCCTGTTTGGCTGGACATTTATCCATGAGGTGATGGGTAATCTTGGGTATTTCTTTTGGAAACTATTTTAAGTGCATACTCCCTCTTCCATTACATGCGGATTATATTAAAGTTCTTTTCCACTTTCCATGCATTTAAGTATTTTGTCTTGATGCAGTGGATGGCAAGACTCACTTAGAGCAGGCAGATTTGGGGGTTTCAGGGTGCTCCTCACCTTTCCCTATAACAAAAGCATGATGATCTTGAAGTCCAATAGCACAAGTCTGACTCCAGCTACTAGTTTCTGACCTAGAGTTAGTTTCCTTTTTGTCTCTAATCTTTGGTTTTGGTGGTGGCCAAGAACAGAAGATTTGGAAAGGAGGCATTCACAAGACCAGAAACTGGGGATGGAGATAGAAGTGATTTACATAGTCATTAAAGAAGCTATAGATAGGAAAGCACCCAGAGTCTCAGACTGAGTCCACACTAGAGGTGGGGATGTGGTGACTGAGGATCACTCTAAAAAATCCTATCATGGCAATGGTCAGTGTTCAACAAGTTTACCAACTAAAACATACTTTGGATCAGAGCCATCATTTCCCATAGACCAGTGAGTGCATTCATGTCCTCCACTCCCCTCCCAGTATCAAGGTATCTCAGAAACATGATCAAAAGTGATGTGCATGAAAGGAATATAACTAAACTGAGAAGACTGAAGAATACACAGTTTGGTGAGTGGAATGAAATGCCCGACTGGCAATGGAGAGTATTGGTGCACTTTCATCTGAGGTACAGGATACTTTCGATCTTAGGTCTTTCTGCCTGTGGTCATGCTGGAGACAGCCACCTCTCTAACTCATTTTCCAGTTTGCCACATCCTTTCTCCCAGATGATTTTCTCTTCACTCCTTAAATTCCATGCTCACACTGCTGCCTCTGAGACTGCAGAAGTTACTTCATCTTCACACTCTCAGGATGATGTGGCCTGAGCAAAGAGAGAGCACGTTTATAGACAGGTGGGTATAAAAGTGACACAGACATCACAGTGTGAGCAGGGGAAAGCAAGAGTAACTTAGTGAGATTTGGTTGCTTCATTGGTAGTTTCTTTTCAATCAAGTCTTGAAGATTTTAGGAGTGTCTTTTTGGTATATCTTAAATTGAAACAAATTCTATTAAACGAAAGCATTTTCCAAGTCCTGTTCTCTTTGACTAAAAAGAAAATCAATTCCAAAGGCATCTTTTAAAAAGTGAAAACAAATAATCAGAAGACTGTTTATTTGATCCTGCTTCCAAGGAATGAAGATCTGCATCAGTTAACAACAGAGTCATCTCTTCTGGGCCTTGAGTAGTGATGAGTGAATCCTGTAGTTAACGGCAAATTTCCATTTGGGCCTCCTGGAAAGCTTTAATTACCTGGCAGAAATCATGGAAGGTGATGCCAAGTGGTATTTGAAACTGTCATTTTCTTTTACTGTTTTGGGTATTCAGATATTTTCCACTACAATGTGGCAACATATTCAATCAGTTTAAATTATGCATGTACTCCAGATCAAGCCAGCTAGATGTCAGGAGCAATTTAACTTTTTTTCCCCTTTCTTAATTTGGTAGACTGAAAGCTAACAAAGAAAAAAAAAAGAAAGAAAGGAATTTTAGAAGAACTAGATAAAAATTAACTCTACAATATGGAGAAATTAAGCAGAGTAGTGAGAGAAGCCTTTCTCCCTGGTTATGTCAATTTCTGGGATCACTACTTAGCTTTTATTAGTAATATTCTGGCAATACCAAAGAGACAATATTAATTTCTAACTTCTAGCTTGGGTTTTGCCTCTTCATTTTGAAAGAATAGGTGTCAGGTAGCTTGTTGTATTTGCCACTTGCTTTGTGATTGTGACAATAGTGACACTTCCTTTCTGTTATTGCATTCATTTCTCACTGGAAGAAACTGTAAGTGTCAAATTGATTACACAATGATTTTGGTGGGTTTTGGTGTTTCTGGTTGCCTTAAGCAAATAAATCTTGAAATATTTAGGAAACACTAATAAAATATCTACAATATGACAGAGACTGAACTAGGGTCAGCAAAATCAAATATTAGCCTGAATACAGGCCATTCCCACACTCTTGACATTCCAGCAAATCTGATTCAGAGCAAAATGGGATAAGAGCCATGAGGCCAAATCAAATAACTCAGGGTCACAGTGGAATCGTGGAGAAAAGAGATTCATGTATAAAGGATCCAAAGAGAAGTCAGATTTAAGCTGAGATTGTAAAGTGTGTTAGATTTTAACAAATATAGATAGATCTATTTCTAGGTCTCTCTCTGTATGTATGTATGTATGTATGTATGTATGTATGTATGTATGTATCTATCTATCTATCTATCTATCTATCTATCTATCTATCTATCTATCTACCTATCTACCTATCTATCTACCTATCATCTATCTCTCATTCTTTCTCATAGCAGAGGAGAGTATTTTAGAAGAACAGCTTGAATAAGGGCATGTAGATATATGGAAATCAAGTGTGTTGTACCAATGGCAAGAAAATCAGTGTGTTTTTAGACAAGGATATTGATTTTGTAATGAGAGGAAGTGTTGAATGAGAGGACAGATGTGAAGAACACACACACACACACACACACACGAATCTCAAAAAGAAGTATGGACATCTTGTAATGGTGGCCTGATGGATTTGACCAATATTTAGTCATCAAGAGGGAGCCCTTTAAGACTTCTCAGCAGAGGCATGAAAGAGAACTGTGTTGGAAAGATAATTTGACTATGGTGTTACAAAGGTCTGGAGCAGAGAAATGACTTCCAGAACAGCCTGTAGGCCTGGCATGATTTATTGCTGGGGTATCTTCCTTCAGCCAGCCCTTTAAGTGGGGGACACTTGGAACACAGAGAACCATAACCAAGTTGCTTTGAGAAGTTCATAGTGTATCGGTATAGTGTTTACCGGTTTTGCTTCTGGGGACCCTTTTTACATTCAACGGAGGAGTTTCTGACTCTATAACCAATAATCCTCAGATAGAATGAAAAGATCTGGATCTGACAATCACCTAGAATTGGAATTCACTAAAACCAATGGCTTGAGATATATTTTGTAAGTTTGATTTTTAAAAAGTACCCCAAAACAGTGATTTTTCTTTTTTATTAAAAAATTTGCTAAAACATCAAGCAAACATCAAAACCCAATTAAAAAAAAAAGACATCCCCTTTTCCAATGCTAATTTTATTTCTAGAAATCTGGGTTCTAGTCCTATGTTTTCTCTACTCTCAGTTCCACATTCATCTTTTATAAATTAGTGTTAATGTTCCATCTTTCTGCTTCAAATGAGATGATGGCTACTAATGTATTGTGTCATCTATGGATATTAAAGACAATAGAAAATCACCATTTTTTTTTTCAAAATGTGTTGCAAAATGCCTACAACTGACAATGAATTGATTTCCCCTAGCTCCTTGCCACATGATTCAGGAGCTCAGAACTTGGATACTTGTGACTACTCTATACTTCCAACAAGCTTTATCTCTTCAGATTGTGAATTCCATGTTGATCAAGGAAAAATACTTGTAAGCCATCAGCATATCACACAACACAGAACATCTCCTACTTCAGAGTAGGTAATCATTAGAAATTGACTACAGGATAGAAAATAATCTCCATAATAGATGTAATCCTTTTCATTGTGGGTCTTTTGACCACTGAATCATCAGTCTACATTTAAATTACCTTTTTTCCTCATTAAAAAATTGGTGGATAGCTACTCTGCTCTGGATTTTATAATAAGCACTGAAAATAAAAATAAAATAGTGAAATTAAATGACTTGGTGTCTGCTTTTATAGAATTTGTAATGGATACATGTTTATTATAATGAGCTTCAGAGATCCTGTCATTTCCAAACTAATTCTAGCCATCATTATTTCCAGGAAAATAAATGAAATGTATTAAGTGAAATGTATGTCCTTGTTTTCCTTTGAAATACCTTGGGGTATCTCAAGTGAAAAAAGATAAAGTTAAATAACTGTAGTTTTGAAAATATATATAATTTAACACTGGTCTTTAAAAAATGATTACATCAGTACTTCTCAAAATGAATTTTAATTATTAAAAGAGTTGTTAGCAATCCCAGCTACCTGGGAAGCTGAGGCTGGGGATTGCTTGACCCCGGGCAACGAGAACCTGTGGTTCCACGGGTAAAAATAGCAAGACCTAATCTCAAAAGAGTTGTTAGTGAGTGGGCTAATATGTAATACCTAATTTTTGAAATTTAGCTCATTTTTGCAGTTAATTTATGCCAACCACTCAAAAAGTGAGAATATGAATGTGTGTGTTTTGTGACACCAGAGAACCAATTTACAAAATTCTCATGCTTCAACCAAAATTTATTATTTATTTGTTTGTTTACTTATTTATTTTTCATTACACCATCATCATTCCATAACTCTCCTATCACAGTACACTTGAGTCATCATCATAGTTATATCTTGTATTCTTACCTCTCCTGTTTTGACCCACTCCCTCGCCCTCTTTTCCATCTGCCTCAGATCTATGGTCAGCTTGCTAGTTTTGACTTTTTCTTGGCCCTTTTTTCGGACTTCTCTATATTCCACATATAGCTGAAACCATCCTATATTTATCATTTTCCTTCTGATTTATTTAACTTAGCAAATCCTTTTCAGTTCATACATGTTGCCATAAATGACATGCTTTTCTTTTATGATCACTGAATAATATTCCATTGTGCAAATATATCATAGTTTTCTGATCCATTCATCTGCTTTGAGGCATTTGGGTTGTTTTAATATCTTGGCTATTATAAATAGTGCTGCTATAAACATAGGAGCGCAAGTTTCTTTTCTAATTAGTGTTTTTGTGTCCTTTGGGTAAATTCCTAGCAGTTGAATCACTGGATCATATGGTAGATCCATTTTTAGTGTTCCTCCATATAGCTTTTCATAGTGGCTAGACCAATTTACAGTCCTACCAACAGTATTAAAATGGCTCCTTGATTTCCACATCCTCTTCAGCATTTGTTGTTCGCATTATTTTTTCTGATGTGGGTCACTCTCACTGGAGGGAGATGGCATCTCACTGTGATTTTGATTTGCATTTCTCTGATAATTAGTGATGTTGAACATTTTTTCATATGCTTGTTGGCCATCTGCATTTCTTTTTTTGAGAAGTGCCCAATTTTTGATCGGATTATTTTCTTTGTTTCTGTTGAGTTTTATACATTTTTTTATAGATCTTTGTTATCAGTCCCTTATCTGCATATGGTGTGCAAATACTTTCTCCCATTCAATAAGACATCTTTTTGTTTTGCTTTGTGTCTCTTGCATGGTACAGAGCTTTTCAGTTTGTCTATCTTCAGTTTTCCCTGCTTCTGGAAGAAACAAATATGTTTCTGAGGTTTATGTCCTGGAGTTTTTTTGTCTGTATGTGTTTTATTGTGCCGGGTCTTACATTCAAGTGGGTTTTTTTGTTTGTTTGTTTGTTTGTTTGTTTTTTAATCGATTTTTGAGTAGATTTTTATATATGGTGTGCTATAGTACTTTAATTTCATTCTTTTGCACATTGCAGTCCAGTTTTCCCAATGCCATTTATTGAAGAGGATTTCCTTGTTCCAGTGCATATTTTTTGCTTCTTTGTCATAGTTTAGTTCACCATATGTGTGCAGTTTTATTTCTGAATTTTCAATTTGACTCCTTTGGTCTATGTGTCCATTTTTGTTCTTTGTACCATGCTGTTCTTATTATAATGACTTTGTAGTATTGTTTGGAGTCTGGAAATATAATATCTTCATCCTTCCCCTTTCTGGTCAGGAGAGCTTTCACTATGCTTAGTATGGACCATATAACTCAATCTATTTCATATATAAAATCCTATCTGAAAATTCCTGTCTTGTGTCTAGAATAACATTCATTAACTGAGATAAGTGGTATGCTTGAATTTATTTTTTTCATCTTACTTCATAACTTCCATTTTCTGCCTTTGAAATGCTGCTTTAAAATTCCCTCCCCTATTTATAGCACATTGAACTTATTTCCTCCACCAGTTTGGAAATTTTACAACCTGATTTTCTGGCTACATTTAAATTTTAAATATGCCCACTAACCAAAATTCAAAAGATATTAATTTATTTCCCTTTCTTCTGCACAACAAATGGAAATTAGAAAGCACTGGGACAAACATTCTCTTTACCCCACATGCCATTGTTGTTCAAAATATGAGATTTATCTTAATTTTTGTGACATCAAAGCTGAATTATAGTGTTAATTTCTTTTGTAGTCAATATCTGTTTAGTTTTATCCACAAGTTCAAAAACTGTTCTTTGCTATTCCTTTCATTTCTTAGAAATTATTTATAGGATTATTCTTTTTTTTTCCTGAAGAATATCACGCAGACTTTCCATTTTGGAAATTTATTGGAAGTAAACACATTTTTTATATTGTTCTGAAAATGTCTCTACTCTCTGAATTTTTAAAGTTAGAATAATAGGGAATTTATTTTAAAAATTTAGAAACCAACAATATATCGACTTCAGTCATAGTTTGATCAGGAAACTGAATCATTATGAAATTGGTTCTATCCTCCTTTGTGTGTCCACTTCTTCCTCAGATTGATATCTTCATCATAGTAAACAATAGCAAGCAATAACAAGTCAAGCTACTGCACCCTCAGATAACATACTTCTGAGAAATAGAAGTTATCTGTAGATCAGAACTTCCAGTTGCCTATTTGTCTGCTCCCCTCCCATTCCAGTTGATAAGTGAGCTTTCTATTGTTCTTGATAATTTCACTATATATGCCATACTATTTTGGCAATTATTTATTTCAGCTTTGATTGTTGAAATTGAGAAGTAAATGATTCACTCTATAATCTTTTTTCTCGACAACTTTCAAGTTTTCTTTTTTATGTTCAAAGTTATATAGTTCTTCTACAATATGTAGCAATATGAGTTTCTTTTCATTTATTCTGTTAGAATTTTACACAACATTCTGAACTGGAATGCTGGTATCTTTCATCAGTTTGAGATGATGCCATTACCTCCTCAAATTGTCTTCCATTCATTCTATCCCTCCTTCTGAAATTCTAAGTACATTAGAGACTCATATTTTGCCTGTGTCAAAAACTTTAGCAAGTCAAACTTTTTGCCTGTCTATTCTATTTTCTATATTTCTTTAAATTTATCTTATAGTTCAATAATACTGCTTAATATATTATTTAACTTATCCACTAAACATCTAACTCTAATTTATATAAATTTACTATATATATTTCTTAGCTATATTCTTCTTTAGATTCTGCCTGGTCAAATTTTGCAATTACTATTTATCTTATTTCAATATTTCCTGTTATTACTTTAGGCATTTTAATTATATCTATTTTACCTTTATTTTTAGTAATTTCACATCAGCTGTACTCAAGGAGAGGATTCAGCAATGTGCTGTTTTTACTGATTCTCATACAAGCTAATATAGTGGTTTTTATAAATGGGATCTTGCTCTTTGCATATTCTGGGAAGAAATTCTTTGAAGTCAGGTTTCATGTGTGTTTCTCCAGAGAAGGCTTGCATTTTTCTCTTGCTAGTATTAAAAGGCACTGCCATTCAAGAACCACTTTGGACTAAAATTTTAGCGTGGGCTTTTTGATGCCACAAAGTGGTCTCAAGCCTTGTAACATTGCTTGTATTTTAGACTTCTAAAAGGGAAGACTTCTAAAAGGGAACTTGTCTCTCTTTTTCCCTACTCAAAGTCAAATTCAAATCAAGCATCCATTATCTCTTTCTTCAGATTAGGGCTTTCTCATTAGGGAAAGTCAGCTTTATGTGGTGGTTTCTCATTTACTCTGTTCAGACTCATACTTTTTTCCATTTAGAATTCAGACATTAGGCCACCCAGTCTGAGTAACCAGAAATTATGCAAAGGCAAACTATTCTCAGGGATCCATACTTTCTTTTATATCTATCCTTTTTTTTTACTTTCCCAACAGCTTATTCTTGTGTTGACAAAATATATATGACTTGTGTTTTAGGTTTGTTATATCATGAGTTTATTTAAACATCTGGGTCACCCTCTAATTACTCAAGCAAGTTTCTTTAAAACTATCTTCTCCTTTCATTGCTTTTTCTGAAAATGATGGAACCAAAAACAAGAAATTGTGATATTCAATAAATTTTGTTCACTGAAACATAATGTTGATTTGCTGTTTGTTCAAAGAATTTGTCTATTTTATCCATGTTTTTAAAATTGATGTTCCACCCCAAGTTTACGCTATTTTGGGGGGTATCCACTGACTTGAATTTACCCTGGAAGCTATTTTCTTTGGTTAACCTCAATAAGTGACTCCACAGCGTAATGTCACGTATTTAAAAAGCGCAAGGGCAATTACCATTTAAGACAAAGAATAATGTCTCATGGTAAATACACTACCATGGGACATCCATTGCCATCCTTAAACTCAGTACTAAATCTTATGCTCCTACAACCTCAAGATATCTTTGCTAACTTTTTTTTCTAAAAGATTCTATCAATTAAGTTTTGGAGAATGAGACAAGGCCTAGACAAGGAACTAGTAAGTAAGATGCAAAATTCATTCCTAGCAAGGAATTATACTTTATAGAGTTCAGATCAGTAATAAGCTGCATATAATCTCTGCTCTTAAGTAATTTGCAGACTTGGTTGCTAAAATTTCTTCGATTTGTTTTTTTATTGTATTGTTTTTTCAAATTGAGGTAATATTGGTTTACCATACTATATATGATTTAGGGGATTAAGTTCCTCTCTTAAGATGGCTGTTATTATAACTTGTTTCCCACCAAAGTTTCCACAATCCTGGGCCTATTCCCACTTTTGCTCTTGATTTCCCACCCTCCCCTTCAGTTACTTCAATTCTGCAGTCAGATTTGTTTGGTTTCGTTTAGTTTTGTCTGTTTCTTTGTTTTATTTCTCGGTATTCTACATGTGAGTGACATAATTTGGTCTTTCCTTTCTCCTTCTTTTTTTTTACATTTATTTATTTATATATATTTCACATCATTTCAGTCCCTGGGGGTCACCCACCACCTCCCCTTCCCACCCGCTCCAGCTGGTCCCCATTCTCCCCTTGTGCAGTTTCATTTGGTTGACCATATATTAGTGAAACCATTTGGTTTCTGTCCCTTTCTATCTGGCTCATTTCTGCTAGAATGATTTCTTCTAGGTACATC